>MU271269.1:93327-112405 GCA_021432655.1 Atractiella rhizophila
ATTGAAAGTGATGACTTACCTCGATATCGTGCATTTCAGTGTGTTGAAGTATCTCGGTATGGATTTGAACTCCTCCAAGCTCGAGGTCAGAATCCTAAGATGAAAGCGCGAAATAATAAGGTCAAGTGTGAAGGGAAAGAGGAGAGATGAAGGCGAACCCTCGCTTGACGCCTTGTTTTGTGCGTCCCAATGGTGTTAGTGGCCAGTCTGTCCGTTCTGCTCTCTGAGGCGCTTGTACCGTGTGCGCGGACGATCGACTTCCGAGAATTGAGTACAAACTACGGGGATGTGATTAGGGGAGAGAGGTAGATGATCGAAAAGGTGGAATGTACCATCATAGAACAAGCGTAAACCCTGCATTCGACATTTAGATCGGGTCTTGGAACAAAGATATCGACTCTACCTGACAAGAACCATGTTGAAGATTGTTGAGGTCAAATCTACAGTTCCATCATAGCTTTGGGACATTTTAGATGTTGGCCTTTTGTTGACAATCGCGGACTCACATTTGTGAAAAGGCTGCGAGTTCATGAGACATGTTTTTTCCTCTTGATCAAGGGAGCAGACATACCGAGATTCAGGGCGGCAACGATCACAGCCTTGAAGTCGTCAAATTACTTCCATCCCTTGCGATCCGGATAGCAGACTTACTGGAACAGCGCATTGGATGGAAAGTTTGATGAGTGCGAAGATGAGGTTGTGGGTCCTGAAACCGTACACGCTTAGCGATTGTTTTGGAAAGGAATAAATGTATAATCCTACTGAGGCATGACAGCTTTTTTTGTTTGTGTCAGGAGGAAGTAAGCTGTGCATGCAGCGATAAGGATATCGGTTGCTAACACACCGCTAGATTCAAGTGTTTGTTTCTGGCTTTTGGATGTGTGAAAGGGACGGCGCGCACCTGTAGTGGCTAGCGAACCAGCGTGCGATGAGATTGAACTTGGCTTCCATTATGAGGATGGTCTATGGTCAAGTTCGTCAGACAGTTCGCACTAGCTAAAGTCTGCACTGACCGCAATGATGATGGAAATATACGAGAAAATGAGGACCGCGACAATGAGCGCGATAACCCACCACCTCCTGCATATTATATATAATCGATATAGGAAGTAAGCTTGGCTGTTAATCATTCGCGCTTCATCAGCCTTGCAAGCAGCTGTTTGGTCGAAGATAAATGCGTACACATAGAGACCGCAAGAAGCGTCCTTGCTGTCTGTTAGCTGGGAGGAGAAACAAGGGATGGGAAACGTACTATTAAAGTGAAGGCACTCTGCCACCACTCCGTGTAGGATATAAAAATGGCGCCTTGGAGATCCTGCAAGTAGTTTGGGCTCAATCGTTCTGACGTTGAAAGTGAGACTTACCGTAAAAAAAGCCACAAATTGGATCCAGCAAGTTACACTGATGGAAAACCGTCAAGCGGAGAAACTGGGAAGCTTTGGAAATGCTCACAAAGAATGAATGCTCTTCAGGAGCTGAATGATAAATAGGCCTGCGACAACGAGTTTCAGCCAACGACGATCGTCCTTGTAGTGCTGATAATCTTGGCAGGTTCCATGAGCAGTGTGCTACTGCGAAGAAGAATCTGCTTACAAGTGTGAAATTGTGCCAGAAGGATGCCATAAAGAATGAACTCGAGTGAAAGACCTATAAGCCAAGGGCCTTCAAACCAGGATTGACAAATCAATCACGTTCCCTGATCCCAATGTGGAGAGAAACTCACCAAGCAGCCGCCTTGACTGCTCGTACTCCTCATGCGTCATAAGAGGTGAATGGAAAGGCATCTTGCTCAAAATTGCTCAACAGCACGAAATCAGCAACGGGGGCGAGACATCCAAAGAGGACCGGGCAGGAGAGGTTATGATTATAAAGGTCGTTGCAATTTCTCCTGGCCACACATTGGACCCAAGCGGGGCGGGGGTGCGGCAGCGAGTTTGGGCAAGTGTTCAAGCATCTTTGGTCATCATAGCTGCGTGGAGACTTTCCATTCGGCGTTGTTTTGAATTGCCTTCGTTCCCACTATCTTCGCGGCGTCAATTTTGGCGTGGTTGTTCTGTCCGGCGGTGACTACCCGGAGTATGACCACTTTCAACAGACCATCGCTCACTTCATTTAGTCTTCAGAGCTCCGAGAAGCTGCCTCGATTTCATATCAACCTTCGTCTCCATGCCTTCGCTTCCCAAAACAAATGTGAATGTGGCAGCGACAGAATCGTGATCATTCCTTCAATGCTGGCTTCGACCTTCTACGTTTTAGGATTCAATTCAATCATTCAACAAGCAATACTTGCCTGATGTCACATCTGTTCTCCAAGACAACGCATGAACTTGGCCGGGTAAAAAGCATCTGTGAGGCTACAGATATCGCCGCGTAGACAGCCGGGCAGCTTGCAGAAGCAACAGGAACAGGAACAGAGAACGAAGACTCCGTTTTGTTCTTGTTCTTGAATTCTTCTGTGTCAAGGTTAAGGTCGGGAGCATTGATTGAAACTGAGATGCTCTGTAACTTTAAAATGTCAGTCCAGACGCATTTTGTGGTATTAATAACTTCCCAGTCCCGAAATAATGGACTGATGGATATGGAGGAATTCGCTTGCATCCTTGCATCCTTGCCTCCTCGAGTTAGTGAGATCTTAACACTCTCTCTGTTCACTGGATCAAGTCTCCACTTTGCACTCCTAGATGGGTTGCCATCCCATCACACAATTACGAACCAGCTGCGAGTGCAGAATCTCTTCATTCTCGCTTGGCTTTCAAGAAGTTGTTCGATTTCGATTCAAAAAAAGTCGGAAGTAACAGCATGTCCCTTGATTGTGGATTTGTTTTTTTGATGACACAATACGATGGAAACGATCTAGACAGATCTGGAATCGTCGTCCGAGCTCGTGGTTTCTCACCCGGTTTTGAGGAAGCGGTTCCAAAGCAGGCATCTTTCTTTGCCACCTCTGTTCTTGATGCCAGGAAATTTGATCAGGCGGACCCCCTTGCTGCGGTGGACTTTTGCTTTTAAAGTCGTTGACTTTCTCCAACAGAGTCAGGGCACACCACAACTCTTGGTGTTTCTGTTACTTAACCTCATCTCCGTAGCTTCGCCTCGTTCTAATTGCCATCATGTTGCTCATTTTGTTGCCTCTCCTATCCACGCTCCTTTCACCTGCATCCGCGGCAGGTTACCAGATTATTTCCTCAGCCTCCCATCTTCCGACGACCTCCTTCGATTACCTCATTGCTGGCGGTGGTCTCACTGGACTTGTCGTCGCCAACAAATTGTCCGCGGCCGGGAACACCGTCCTCGTCGTTGAAGCTGGTCCAAATCCCATTGACTTTGATTCTGTCAACAACGCTGAACTGCGAGGTTCAATCACAGCAGAGCAATGCAATTGGAAATACACTGCTTACGACGACGACTTGTCCCCTCTTTCCACTTTGGTTGATGCCGGACGTGAGTTCACCCGTCATCCGAAGATTGGCCGCTAACCCGCTGGAAGGATGCCTCGGGGGTTCCACGAGCATCAATGGGATGGTCTTCTATCGTCCCACTTTGGCTGAGGTAAGGGGCTGGAAGAGGTTGTCAGGACTTTGGGTTGACTTATTCCCTAGTTCGACGCTTTGGAATCTCTAGGGAATACAGGGTGGAATTCTCAAACATTGCTGCCTTACCTAGTCGAAACGGAACGCTTTAACCCTGTGAGACTTCCCACATCTCACCCGTCTTGCACGTTGACTGTCTTGGAAGCCGGATGCCTCACAACTCGCAGACAACGTCACCTATGATCCTGCCTCTCGCCCAACTACTGGAAATACAAACACCAGTTTCTCTCACCCTATCCGGAATCCTGCTATGGTGGCAACCTACCACGAAGCATTCCAAGATGTCTACCCCGGTATCCCAGTCTCTACCGATCTGTCGAAGCGCAATGGTTCAGTACTTTCGAACACAATCTGGAGTATCTTTTGGGATCCAGTAAACCAAATCAACCGTCGCTCCTCCGCCGCATGGTCCGCACTCCGAACTTTTTAATCTTGTGGCTAACTCTCAACTTCCAGGTCTTACCTGTTCAATGAGACACCTCAGACTCTGCCAGGAACACTTACAGTGCTAGTTCAGAACCGAGTTGCCCGCGTCAACCTAGACTCCACCAAGACAGCTGTGGGCTTCGAGATCCAAAACTCCAAGGGAGCTGCAACAGTCAAGGTAACTGCGAAGAAAGAAGTCATTCTTGCTGCGGGTGCCCTTCAATCTGCTCCTCTCCTCGAGGTATGTCTTCTGTTTCGTTTTTCTATCCCCACGCTGAGTATTTCCATCCAGCGAAGTGGTATTGGTTCGAAGCAAGTTCTTACTCAACTTGGCGTTACCAAGCAAGTCATCTTGGAAGGTGTCGGCAAAGGTATCATGCCTCTTCCTACTCGGAAACTTTCACTTACAGTTTCAACATAGGTTTGAACGATCAACCGGGTACCGGTCTCGCTGCTCTCGTCACTGATGCTGTCGCAAACAACACTGAGTACATCGATGGCGTCAACATCTTTGCGCCGATCATCGCTCTACCTGGCCTCGCTGAGATGTTCCCTAACGCTGACGGTCCTCTCAAAGTTCTTCTCCAAGCTACTCTCGACATTCGAGCTCTGGATATGGTCGCCAACGGTGGATTCGCCAACTTGGAGGGTGCTAGGAAGGTACTTGGCGCACTCACCGATCTGATTGTCAACAAGAAGCAACCCATCGCTGAAATTGTGGGAGAAGCCTATCCTGGTGGATTGGCATATCCTATTTTCTGGCCGTTAATGCCCTATTCACGAGGTATGTTTGTCGCTGTCGTTGGAGTCAGGCTGATGACAGTGAACAAGGGCATGTTCATGCTAACTCCACCGATCCCTTCGACAACCCCATCATTGTCCCCCGCTTCTTGACTGATTATTTCGACCAACTGATCGCTGTCACTGTCTCCATTGTAAGCCGTTTTTACAAAAGGGCAATAGAGGCTGACCCAGCCCTTAGAAATCCCGAGCTTTGTTCAAGACTTCAGCGTTCCAGCCGCTCATCTCTCAGCTCTATGTTGATGGCTTGGGAGTTTCACAAGCTGACGACAACAACTATGAGTAAGTCGGTGCCGGTTACATACCATTGCGGTTGACGCGATGTTTCCAGGGCTTGGCTCGAATGGTATAAATCGACATCTTACGGTGGGTCTTTTGACCATTTGTCCTCATCCCATGCTGATTTTCTGCAGGTGCCTCTCACTGGATTGGTTCCACCTCAATGCTTCCGCAATCCTCTGGAGGGGTCGTCAACCCCAAACTGCAAGTGTACGGCACGAAAAACCTCCGAATCGTTGATGCTGGTGTCCTGCCGCTCCAGAGCACTGCCCACACTCAACCTTACGTGTACACGCTCGCTTTGCGAGCCGCCGACATCATCTTGGGAAATTAGTTTCATACCTGCTTTCTCTATACCTTTCCTCAGATTCCTTTGTTGTTATTTATTCACAACCTGCATGGATTCTGTGTTACCCTCCTTTACAATCCTCTACAGCTCCAAAAGTCAACTGTAGAGTTTGCTTAATCTTCATACCTATTTCACCGAACGAGATGTCAGCACATAAAGGACTAGAAGCTTGTTCTGACTTAAATTACAATCCATTAGAGGACGTGGACATTCATACACATTCCTATTTACAACTGGTGGTGGGGCATGGTGCATGAGTGAGGCATGATCAAAGCAAAGGTAGGGTAAATAGGAACTAGAAATCCTTGAAATGCGAAGAAGGTGAGAAAGGATGTCCTTAACCTGAGAAGAGGCGAATAGCAAGGTACACCGTGGATCCAGCGAATCTGATAACGGACACTAGACAACTGTTAATTTTGAAGTGAAGGAATTGTAAGCGACTCACTCAATGCTACGAAGGCGAGAATGACAATCATGTCTGTTGTTTGTCGCTTTTAGAAGCATGCAGAAAGCTCAAGCAGAAAGGCGTACAAATTCTTGTCGTTGTGTTTCCCCCAGTTTTAGCGAATGTTGATGCAATATCACCATGCAGTACTCCAGCGGCGAGGACTCCATTGCTGAGTGCCCAAGCAAGGAGGACATTTGTTCGAACGTTCTTGTAGTAATCTTGCTTCATAGTTTCCTTCTCCACTGCGCTTTGCGACTTTTCAATCACTTTCGGTCGGGTTTTCAGTTTGTGTAACGCGTCGTCGTAAGTAACGTCTAATCACAGTGATTAGATTGAGCCTGGGAGACAGCTAAAGCTCTTGCCAATATCCTTCTGCGCGGTCGGAAGGGACACGTCCACTGTTTTATCACCAGAGACAACGGCAACTCCAAGGTCAGTTTGAATGAGATTGTGGTCCTTTGTACCCCATCTAACACCTCGTTAGGTCATAAGAACCTTTCAAGGACCCACGTACGAAAAGTCATGCAGATTGGCGAAGGCGAAGACATTGAGGACGTTGATGTAGATTGGAGCAAAGAGGATGTATTGAGCCATGCAAGTAACTGTTCTCTTGACGTCAGTTTCAAGCATCCCAATTGTGAAAGCGAGCGCATACTCATGTGCCATGGCTCCAACGCCAGCAAGCTTGCAACCCACCACACGCCATAGGTCGCCGAAACGGATATGACAATCTGAGCGTAAATGGCATTGTCTCCCATTCCATTAACAGCTTTAACGATCAGGAAGACGGCTGCCGCAACCATGTAGACTGTGAGGATCGAGAAAATTGCCATTGCGATGAGGTACTTCCACTTCGAACCCTGTGGTCGATTGCCCATGGCAAAGAGGAAGCAAGCGATTAGAGCTCCCGAATAGAGGTACTGTTCGACCTGTTATTAACGTATCAGAAACGGGAGAATACGAACTTGAAGTAGTGGATTAATGTATTTTATCGGCTTGAGCTTGAATTGATCATATTCGAGGGAGGTGGTGAGGATGATAAAGAAGATGTAGTAATTAGCCTTTCCCGTCATCAGCTTCGAAAAAGAGAGCAGGATATCTAGCGTACCAATGCAAACCAAGAGAAGAGCAAATTGAGAAAATTGTACGCCGCTTCCACAAGCAGAGCGATCTTCCTTGCAAGGGAGTGTTCCGTTCTGAATATTTGGAAGACGTTGGCGGTTGAATAGATGGCGGCAAAGAACGATCCATTAAGCCACCTGACCACACCGTCCCATCAGGACCGTTTGAAGCAGGAGAAGTCAAGCTACACACCGTCGCCTCTGCGAAATGAATTCGGGAATCTGGTCCGGAACATCTGTTTCCCCCACTGCACTCTTGACATATTTGAGGACCCAGTTCCCTCCTCTCTTTGCCACGAGTTCCCAGCAGAGTATGCGATCCTCTGCCAGGTACATGTTGCTTGTAAAGACGTCGGCGTCGTGTCCTGCGAGATGTTCTCCCTTGAAATAAGACGCGAGAGGACCCCGTCCTAGTTCGTCATTGAGCAAGGCAATGTATCGATAGGCGGAAAAAGCCCCTGGAAGCACTGAGATGTAGCCGAAGACAGACTCTGTTGGTTTATCCAGTATATCTGGGGAGATCTTCAATACTTCCGTGATTTGGAAAGGAACCACACGCACTCGAAATTTTATATTCAAAGTTTTGGGCAGCCACTAGAGGGTTCAGTAGCGCAAGTCCCATCTTCCCTTTCATCGCGCTGATCTCTCCGCATGCTCCGGCGACATTGCTATTGAGATCGAACGTTTTCCAGAGATAATACAGACTCTTGTTCGCTGGCTTCGTTCCAACATCGAGCAAGCAGCAGATATTGGGTTGCAACAGCGGAGCGAAGGCGTTAAAGAACCAGCGGTGCGAATTGAGCTTTTTCCCATTTCGTTCCTTGAGACAGAAGATGATCTGGGTCGGCACAATTCCTTTTTCGAGCCCTTTGAACTTGAGAGACGGGTCGATGGAGAGCTGAGTGGTGAATTCGAAAATGTGTGCTTGGACGATCTTCTTTTGCCCATTCGGCGTCTCTACCATGTTCTTCGCTACACCGTCCTGGTAAACTCCCATAGCGGCGAGACTAAGGCTTCAATGTGAACATAGGAAAGCCCCATTTGAGGAACGTACCAGTCCAAAACTCGAGGATGGATGCTCTTCCGTCCATCAGCCACAATACAGACCACGACCTATATGTTGTCAGTTAAATTATGTCGAGGAGAGAAAGGAAGGGACCTCACTTTCTTCCACCCGTCTTTCCCCCAGGTCCGACTTCTTTCCCGCGTACAAAGGTGAGCGATGTTTTCTATTTCCTCTTGTTTAGTATGTTTCAGTTGAGGGTTGGAATGTAGGTACGCACTCATGATTCCGTGCATCGTGCGCGTAAATAAAATCTCATCCTCGTTGTACATCGTAACGCCTACGAAGAGTTCCGTATGCCGATTCATCATTGCTGGGCGTAGAGTGAAACGTTCCTTTTCGTAGTTGTCCGGCTAGAGAACCAAAGAACCATGAGCTCTTAAATCCCTCGTACCTGTATAACATGAACACGTGAAGACGCACATCACAAGTAGCGGCAGTATAACGCATAGTCGTAAATTCCTCCTCTCCTTTCCGCGGCAGGAATCCAGCGAGACGAGTTGGAATGGGAAGGTCCATGATAAGGTTGCCATCCGTGAGCGCTATCCGCTTCTTGGTCTTGTTCCTCCTCAACATAGGATGTTTAGGTGCAGGTCCGAAATGCAAATTAACGGTCGAAGGTACACTCGCGCTTTCTGGCAGCTTTGTCTCCTCGATAGTTGTTGCAATTCGCGGCCCGCCAGAAATCCCAGCTTCTTCCATCTTTGCACTCATAGGATCTGGACTCACTACATCCCCAACGAGGTCTTCATACCAACCCGCGTTCTCTTCTGGCAGCTCGGCCTTTTCGTCATCCATGAGTTCGCCCTGATAGTCTCTCATGCCGTGAGCGTAGCCCTCTTGCTCTACCCAGTACCCCTCCGCTTTCTCGTCTCCCTCCCACGGCCCATTGTCTCCGAACCCATTCATGTTTACTGGCTCATACTGATCGTGATGTCCTGAGTGCAGTGGAAGGATAGGCGCTGTTGGGGGAGGGGAAGTCGCGTAGCGGTGGTGATAGTCCGACAGCTGGGACGCGTACGGATCATCGACGTCCAGGTCAATTGGTGGAAGCGTTACTGGCGTGTATGACATCGTGACGGTAATCGCGTATCGAGTCTCGATTGAGCAACCAGAACCAAACAAAAGTGGAACAACAAGTCCCGACTCCTAACCCTACTTCGCGAGTCACGTGTAGTTACAACCAACATGGTTTATGAGAGGCTCGTTAAAAACCACATACAATCTCTTTCTTCCCCCCTTGTGCTTCCGGACGAAGCGAGTAAAGAAGAAAAGAAAGCCGTCGACGTCCTGAACAAGGACTTTGCGAAAGATCTGAAGGGGCGATTCACCTCTGCTGCCATCGCCCAATTCTGTGATCAATTGGACCAGCTCGATAAAGAGTTACCGCCCGAAGCTAACGTTGATGGAATCTTTGTCGATGTTAACGGGAGAGTTAATATTGGAGCGTCAAAGGTCGCATTAAAGGCAGCGAAGGGCGGCGGCGAGCTAGTTGAGTTGGGAAGAAAGAAGGAGGAGCTGGAGGAACAAATAGCTCATTATGAGGTGAACAAGCCAATCTCTCGACATTAAGAGTAGTATAATAATTATATGTTAAGGCGCTCCTACAGAAACTGCGCGATATGAAGAAGGTTGAAGTGGTGGATGAAGAGGAAGGGAGGAAAGGGACGAGGAAAAAGAACAAGTCATAGCATTTATGTTTAATTCCTGTTCTCCTGCCTTTTCGTTCTACTCTGCCGGAATGAGAGTCGTCAGTAAATTTGTCTCCTCCAGCCTAAAATCGTCCAGAATGATGTCATCCCCTGTCACATTGGTGGTCAGACAATTCTCTAGTTTCAGGACGAGTAACGACTGTGCGCACCTGAAGTATTGAAGCGGATGAGTTCTTCCTTGCTTTCTGAGTATTTGTTCCAAAGTGGTTCCGCTGCCAATTTCGATCAATCCGTACAATCTTAGACACAGGTCGATCTAGGGACTCACAAGAAGGAGCATTAGGATTCTGCTCAGTGATAAAATAAATCCATCGATCCAGGAGCCTGTTTCTCACCGCCAACAGTTCAGGTGTTTGGCCAATTATTGAAGTATCGAGGAATTGGAGGAATGCATTCGGAAAGAAATAGCCAACATCGGATCCATGGTGCACTAACCAGCTACGATTCACATCGACTGCTAGACGGTCATGGATGCAAGCTCACCGCCATACAAATCTGCAAATGGTCCCGGAGTGAAAACATCGAAGCGATACGTCCAGACAGGCTGCGTCCGAGAGAGATGTTTCGCCTCAAATCGACGATCTGTCAGATAGTAGCCGTCGCCTGTATCCCACGTTTGGCGACATGATTGGAAGAGGGTAAGAGTGGAAGAACAAACCTATGTAGTCGCTAGCCAACTGGAGCCATGTTTGTCCTTGCAAATCAGGGTCGTTCTTATACGCATCGAGGACAGTGCGCGCAATACTCTCATTCTTGTTTAATGTTGAGTTGATGAACAGGAAGAGATCTTCTTCGCTGTTCACTTCTGCAGGTGTGGAACTGTCTCCCAGTAAACAATTTCGCAGGGGTTACTACAACATAAGCGGAAAGACCTACATGCTACCTTCATCCCTTGTCGTGCCAATAAGGACCGGAACCTTGTTGTACTCCTGATCCAGAATCCTCTCCTTCGGAGGTCGATCGATAAAGCTACCGGTAATTCGAGGATAAATATTGAGCTTTGTAGAAACGTCTCTGATTGTCTGCCACGGCACCGTTTTCAAGCACTGGTTGGCTTCCTGTGGCGTGACTTCTCCCTCCCCTCCACAACCGGTACCAGAAGAGACTTGCCAGAAGAAGTCGTTTGTTGGATACTGACTGTCTTTCAGCAAATACCCGCTCGCAACTATACTCGATCGAAACAGATTAGGTGGACCGAACACCGTATGTGCTTGCACAGAAAATGCTCCTGCACTTTCTCCCCCTAACTCTAAGCTCAGGATCTTGAAATCGTAAAGAGAAAACAAGATAAAATGTACAGATCGTAACTTTTTCTGGATCTCCTCCGAAAACCTCCAGATTTTGCTGCAGCCATTTCAGAGCCAACGACTGATCGGTGATCCCGCGATTCGCGTCCTCAGCTACGGTCTGTCAGTTACGTCATACACAAAAGCAAAACGTTACGTTTTGTTATCTCAGAATGCCAGAGAAAGCCCAAAGCACTACGCACAGATGAGTGAAAGTGTTGAAACGAGGTGGGTCGGAGAGACGAACCTGAGCCTGTAGTTGACGGACGCAAAGATGATAGGTTTCCCAATGACCATGCTTCGTTGGAGAATCACTAGATGACACTCAGTTGGACTACCACAGGCACGGTGGGCACCTCACGTATCGGGTCATAGGCTGACGTATCACCCTAAACATTTGTCGATGGCAATCGGTCAAGAGCTTCAGGTCTGAAAGAAGAGGGAAGCCCACGAGCACAAAATCACCTCCATAAAACCACACAACGACAGGTAACATCTCCTTCTGCTCATGCTCCTGAGTATCCGGGACGAAGACGTTCAGAAAAAGGCAATCCTCATCTATCGCCACCTTAATCGTGTCGGTCTGATTCTGCGGACAAGCCACAGGCCATTCCGTCGCCTGTCGAAGATTAGACGAAAAGGAGGCAGGGGCTGCAGCTTGAAATCTTCTGTCGCCGATAGGAGGTTGGGCATATGGGATCCCTTCACAAAGCGTTGTGAGTCAGAGCTAGAAGAGGGCAGAGAAAGAGGAGAACCTGTGTATTGAGTGATTCCGGTGCTGCTATTGTACAACCCTTGAAATGCTCCGATCGAGGTGTGGACGATGGGAGGGATGATTGTGGATGCTACAAAGGAGAGGAAGGGTGCCACGAGCCATGTCCTGGTTGGTGTTGAAGGGACCATCGTGAAGGTCGTTGGTCTACGCTACCAAAGCAGAGACCTCTAGAAGAACCCTCGAGTCCGTCCCCACCCGGGCGCGCCATCATTACTTCGCGTGTGGCAGCTGCTTTCTTGGTCGGAACAATTCATTCTTCCATCGGAATATTGAAATGAAGGACAGGCATGTCACAGGCGGAGTAGACCCGATTGAAGCGGTGCTCGCACCAACTAGATGAAACTAGTGTGCTATTGGCATATTAAGGAGCATGATACCATATTACTTTTTCTCTGAAACCAAGTAAAATAATAAATCACGAAGGCTCCAAATGAAATTCTCAACTTCGTGAGAGCGGGCGGATCATCACAGCAGCAATTTGAATGGCTTCATTTTCCTCACTCCCTCGACTCCAGCAAGAAGTCTGCAGTCACACTTCCGCTCGTCATGTAGCTAGCTGTTGGTATGACGCATCACGCTGTGGCGCCATGTCACAGCCACCTCTTATCTGCAAGCAGCAGAGAGATATCATTGACGAGCTTGCTGTCCCCGAGCGACAAAACTTTAGGAAGGGGAATATGCACCCGACTTCCTGACCAGCACACCTTCCAGTTGATCCCGAGCATTGCTTCCTCATTACCCCTGAAGTACAACATTTCTCCCTCGCTTGAGTACCTTCCAACATAATTAGATCCTGCTGGACCACTGCCATCTGGTGCAGCCTGATGATGGTATATTCCCTGCAACTCTCCACTAAGCATGCAGTACAAATCAAAGGAGTGACGTGAACACACGAACTACTGACCGAGGTCTGAAGTCCCGACCCTAGGGAAAACTCCATCCAGCAATGCCTTCAGAATGGCAGCGATGTCAGCAGCTCCACGCACTCCATTCTGATCATCCTGGAACAGCCGGAATTCAGTCAAAGAATGATCATGTGCATTGAATCGAGCGAATCGAGCACATCAACCCACTGCCCAACCGTGGTATTGCCGCATTGTCTTTCGGCTTTCAGCGGGAGTGCCACCGTAATAAATAAAGGAGAGAGCAGGAAAGAAGTGAGCTTCCACTTCCAGTTATGTAACCAGTTACTTCGTTTCGCCAGTAAGAGTATCGGTGACTTAATATGCCTCGTCATCCACAGTTCAACGCGTCGGCGTTAACGTCGTGTTATTAACGCCTGGCGTCGACGTGGGAGAAAAATAAAGATGAATTCGCCTTCCCCCCACCAGCTGGCTGAGCTGAGTAGTGGCCAGAGTATTGGTACTTATGAAGGGTATGCCTTCTGAAAAGCAGCACTTGTTGCTAACAAATCCTCTCGTCATTGGTGTTAGTCCAATCCCTTCAAGTTCCTCAATCAAGCAGAGCACCTCTGCACTCTCAGGCACATTTTCTCAAGTTTTAGCTCCACCAAATCTTTACAATCAATCCGAAGCTGACCTCCTCGCACAATATCCCCTAACACTGCGCTCCACCTTAGGATCCAGCGCTCTACCTTTCAATTCTCGGCATTCTCCTCCTAGCTTTCAGTCTGCGATCAGGAACTCGACGCTGGATGGTCTGTATGCACCTTCATCCATGGATCGCGTGTACGAGATTCCACAGTCAGAATTGGAGGAAACCCAAGCACTCTCGCGAGCCTTTTCGGACAGTTTGATGGCCATGGAAGGCGCGTCTATCTTGGAAGAAGAGACTCTGGTACAACAACTCTCCTCTGAACACACACTCGGCCAGGAAGTGGGGGAGGAGGAGCGGACTGAAGAAGCAATCGTGGCTTTTGGGAACTGGGACACTAACGTCTCAAGGAGCGAACTTAGAGTGGGGGAAGAGAGTGTCAAGTTAAATCTGAAGGGATTACTTGTTCGCGGTCCGTCTCCCACTATTTTTCCTATGATTGACATTACATATTTTTATTTAACCCTTTTTTGGATTGATTTAACCGCGATGACAATGACAGATGCACTCCGCCTCGACTATTCTCCCCTCGCGAAACTAATCTTCACAGAAGCCGCCTTCCTCTCTCCAGCATTCATAAACCTAAAAGACCCCTCTGCCTCCTCCGATCCACTTTCCATCCTCTTCGAATGCTTCGTGGCTGGATTCACGCTTGTGGGATCTCGAACTGCCGATCCACCCGTGAGTCTCTCCTTCTTGAATGTCATTGATGCTCATGAGGCTGATTTGTGGGAACAGACTACTCAGTCGCCGTATGACGGTTTGGTTCATAGGTCTCGCTTGCTCCAAGGAGATTTGTGGGTTCTCATCTAAATCTCTCTCTTCACCGCCTGAGCGATCGGGGCCTTCAAAGGCGTCGTTTCGGAATCGCACGCACCCCATTCTGCGCCGCCCTTACCCAATCTGTTGTCCATCTATTGGAGAGGAATGAGAGGTTTCTCACCACACTCTCGGTTAGCGGTCTGAACGGGATTGTGTGTCTTTTGGCGCTTATACAGGATTTACATCACTGTGAGATGGTTGTCATTATGGATCACCTCTCCGACTGATAGCAGTATTGGACGTAACAGGTGCAAGAGAAGACATTTTCTCCCTTCGGGATCTATTGGCCATTGTCATAAAGAATTACAAGAGCTTTATCGCCTCTCTCTCACCGCAGGAACTTGCACAGGCTGCAGGACGCATACATATACTATCCAACGAGCTGTTTGTATGTTCATCCCCTTTTCCAGAAATTGTGTTAATTGGAAATGGTGTAAAAGATAACCGACATAATTCTGGCATGGAAGAGCAATCTTCTTCCCCTCATGTAAGCACTTCATTGTTGAGTCGGTAGAGGCGCGAAGTCACAAGAAGTGGGATAGGACAAATCAAGATATCTATGACATTTTCCAGCATACCACCATTCAACCTCCCCTCATTCTTTCCATCGATGCAGCGCTAAACCTTGATCCCTCTTCCGCTGACGCTGTACGCTTGACAGCCTTGCTACCGAGCATCCTTTGTCGAACGATGATCCTCGCCGGTTCGTTTTTGCTCCTTTTACTCATTCCATCACCTACTCATGTCAATGGTCATGAGAAGACCATGTAGCAGCCTCTCTAGATCTTCCATCCTACCTCACCTTCCTCCAATCCCTCTTTAACATACAAGACCGCTTGCTGGCCACCATTTCCCCCAATGCTTATATCATGCAACTCGAAATAGTCTGCTCAATATTCTGGCTTCATTCATTGATACATCTCCGCACCCTCTCCTTTCCAGAAACAGAAGTCCTTGAACCAGTCTTGAAGGAGAGCAAGAGGAGAGTGAAAGTGGGAATGGATCGCTTGTGTACTATTTTGAAGGCGACGGTACGTCCTATTTCCACGTTACTTGATACGGACATTGTTGACATTTCGGTTGCGCAAACAGCTCGAAAAACCATCAGAGACGGCCAGCAGCCATACTTGGATCCTGTTTGGCGCTGGGAAGGCATTATCCAAGTTACCCCGTGGCAGTCGCTATCTCAAGGTGTACGTGACCGAAGCTGAAGAAGAAGAGGAGAAGAGGCGGCGATCAGCCCAGATTTGCTTGTGCGTCCTTCCCCTTCTTGCGCTCACTACTGGCATTCATCAGCTGATCAAAATTAGGATCTTGGAGGCTCTCCTCCCCGTCGTCCGTCTTCACCCTGTCATTGCCAACTGATGACTGAAGGCATAATAAAGGGATGGTATGCAGATCAAAAGGTCTCATGGGTGTCCCAACTCTTCTCCATAGTCAAAAACACTGTGGATTCCTCTTCTCCGCCATTGGACGAATCTGAGAATGAATCGAGGCACGCTCCAGCTCCAGTTTACAAACTCTTTACAGGAATAGAATCCGAGAAGGCGCAGATGAAGAAATTTAAGTTTCACGGCACATATGGAACAGATCCAGTGACAATATACGAATGGGCAAAAGAGAATGAGAAGGAAGGCAGTAGTCCGGGTGCGTTTTCGGACGACCACTTTAAACAAAACGTGGTTGACTTTTCATGATAGACACCTCTCCTACTGAAGAGGAGCTAAAGGAAGGAGCGAGCGAGTCGTATGAAATTTTAACTCTGAATTATAAGCATCATCTAATCCTGTGTAGCCACTCAAAACGAAGGCGAAAGACTCGAACATGCCGTCGCTGCAAAATTCCCACCTGCAAGGGGCACAAAGGTCTGTCACGCCGATTTCTATATCCTCTTGTTCTTTTGTATTCTTGGGATACAAACTTTGAAGTAACAATGTGTTCTCATGGTGGAACAGACATTTCTCTCTGTTCAAAGAAACCAACAGTGCCATGCCGGCGTTGCGGAGGATTGAACGTGAGCCCTTTCCTCCATTGGCTATGATGGCGCAAAGGCTGATAGCCATTGAAGGACTGCCCGAGAGGGAGCGATGGGGGAAGGTATTGCAGACTTCTAGGGAAAGATCTGCGGCCTTTAAAAACCGCTTAGAATATTCCATTAACATGTAATAAGGATCCTTTGCATTCGATTTATAATAGTGCATATTCAAGCACATTAATTGTAAATGTGTATTTTGATAAATTTCTTGAATTATGTAATAACAAGGGCAAAGGGCAACTTCCAAGCAATGCTACCACGTGATCTTGATGCGCAACAACGAACACGAACAGGATGGAGCTCTCGCTGCAGTTGCTTTCAAAAGATCCGGCGCAAGATGTCACGGACTCCTACCGTGATTTGGAGCATTATTCTGAATTTTCCACAAATCATCCTCGAGGATCAGGGGATGAGACCACAAACAATGGAGCCAGCAGTTCGAGTTATGGAGGCAAGAGTGTTTTGAGTGGGAGATTGACGAATTTGAGCGCGTTAATCGACTTTTTGGATAAGGAGGATGCTGAGACTGTTCATTTGAATTCACCTGTGGAAAGAAAAGGCAGGCGAAATGGGAGCAGGACTGTGAGTGGACATGGTGACACAAATGGCAATGGGCAAAGAAAGGGGAAGGGGAAAGCGCCGCTCCGCTTTGACGAGGAGAGTCTTGGAGCATCACCCTTGCTGTCACGCGTCAGCCTCTCTCGGCGCAACCACTCAGCTACCGGTCTCCCCTCCCTCCCTTCCTTCTCAGGTGGGAGTCTACTGGCCGATCCTTTACCGTCACCCTCCAGGTCCGAACCTCCCTTAGGGTTACATCCGTCACAAACGGTAGAGAACACCCTCATCCGCTCCCGCAAGGGAGCTGTCGCGCCAACTCCTTCTCGCGCACTTGAAGCGTACGACAGGTTGAGGCAGATTTCATCAGTCTCAAACTCGAACGATTCTAACGGCTCCTCACGCGTTCTTCCTGCCTCCAACCCTCGCACAATTCGACCCCAACGGCGAAGAGAGGATGTTAGCTCTTCTACCCTCTCCTCTATCCTCGATTCACCAACGCCGCAGGACTGGTCAAAAACTAAGCTTCATACCTCCTCTAGATTGGGTCTCGACTCTCGATTACCCCATGGCAATGGTTCCGGGAATGACAGTTCAACGGGAGAGACTGGGAAGGATTCAATTGCGCGACTTGCAGATCAGGTACAGAGTGAATTCGAGAGTATTGTCCGAAACGGTCGTGGTCGTTCACCTTCTGCGGTTCGCGAGAGATTTACACCTGATATTCAAGTTCAGCAGGCGGCTAATGCGTCTCGCGACTATGTTCAGCGTCGAGAGCAGTTACTATCTCACGTCCGGATGCCCATGGAACAGACGTCGGAGTTGAGAAGGGAGTTGGAAAGGACGACAGAAGTGGATGAGGAGGTCGAGAGCGAATTGTTTAGATGGAGAGAGAGAGTGAAGAATTTGGAAAGTCCGCCGAGGGAGGAAGACGCAGAAAAAGTAAGGTTAGAGATGGAGCTGGAATTGAGAAGGAGTAGGGACGAAGTAGAGCGGTTGAAGAAAGAGGTGGGAGAGTTGAAAGAGACATTGGTGCAGGGAATGGAGGGCAAAAGGAGGAGGACCGCGACTGGAGAGACCAAAATAAGCAGTCGGAGTGGGAATGGACTGGTGGAGCATGTGGAAAAGCAAGCAAACGAGAATCGCCTGCCATTCAATGACGAGGCTTTCTTCAATGTCCTCAAAGTGAGTTTCTGTTTATGCTAAGGCATATTTGCTAAAGAAATATTAGCACCTCCTCTCTACCCTCTCGACAGACTACAAGCATGACCTTTCCTCTCTCGAAAACGCACTCCAATTCGTCCGTAAAGCCGATTCCATTATTTGGAAAAAGAAGATGGGAACGGGGGAGGATAGAAAGATATTCGATCCGGAGAATCTGAGAGCGTTAGAAGATCGACTGATGGTCTGGGAGAGACTAGTGAGGACGTGATTGTATAACATCCCATGAATGAGAATCGGTTATTGACGGAAAGGTTGTGTCGTTCGTCTTTCTTAAGTTGTTTTACTACATCGCCGTCTTATCCTGTCATAGTATCTGGCATGTAATTCTGTCAATTTTCTGCCCCTTGAACAAAACGTTTGCAGGACTTCTAGTAGGAAGAAAGGAGCACCTCTAGCAACATTCAACCACCTCCATCGAGCTCGATAGGTTGCGAGGTTCGATTTCTGGCACCCAGCTTTATTAATTGCTCCTGATCGTTCGTCTCCCCATATCACTTCAGCATCATCCCACCCCGGCTCCACGCTAAACCATAGCGGCCCACGATTCTCCCAGCTCGCTAAGCCTGAAGCCGCGAAACGACGCTCGATAATTCTACTGTTTACTTCAGACTCAGGGAAGAAGAAGGAAGGGGATTTCAAACTGTATGATTGCTGAATGAGACTGTTTCCCCTCTCAAGATGAGGCTGTGGTGCTTTGAGTGAGATCGGGTGAGTATCTTTCTCTTCAACGTTATCTCGTGCAACAAGCGCCATGCTGCAGGGACATCACACTGTAAACAACTGGACTTGCTTCTGCAGCACTCCAGATACCTCCCTACAGCCTAGAGAAGAATGAGGAGCCGCACTTTCTTTGGCCTATAGATGCGAAGAGGCGTTGACAGGCGAGTGCCGGTCAGCACTGAAGCCAAGGGCGCTGACTCTGACTCCCACTTTACCTACTGCTGCTTTCTTATTCGTTGATTATTCTTCTGAATGGCCGTCGGAAGCGGTCGCGACGAGTTGGGAAGAACTAAGCGACGTTGACATGTGCCTCAGCCT
>MU271270.1:0-112377 GCA_021432655.1 Atractiella rhizophila
GGAAAGGCGTTCAAGAATGGTTGGATTCAAAAGGCCGGACAGGGATTCACAAAGAAAGTGCGTTGTTCAACCCTCGACCAAGGATGATTCAGAGCATTCAGAGCAGGTTGAATCGGTCGTTGACGAGACTGAGGAACATATGCTGGCGATTAAAGGAGGAAAGGCTTTAGACGCCAAGGTTATGGCTGATTATCGAAAACGGAAGCTTTGCGAGAAGAAGTTCGGCGTTTTTTCTTCCCACCGCTATTGACCGCTGATCGATAGGGCAGGAAGCTGTTACATTTTGGGATCAAGAAGGGAGAGAAGTTTTCTACAACTATAGAAGCCTTAGAAACCGATGTTACAATGGAGCTATTGGCATCGTGAGTCCCCTTTCTCTAAAGATCGCAACATGTAAGTTGAGACGATATTGTTTCAGTGGAGCATGGAAGACAGCAAATTTCAAAAAGTTCAACTTCGAAGCTGAAGGCGTTGTTCCGGCGTCAGGAGCTCTTCATCCCCTAATGAAAGTACGAGAAGAATTCCGGAACATTTTTTTCGAGATGGGGTGAGTGGCCTCCTAATGTATCCGCTCTGATGCTTACATCGTCTAGTTTCCAAGAGATGCCGACCAACAGATTTGTCGAATCTGCCTTCTGGTGCTTCGATACCCTCTTCGTGCCCCAACAACACCCAGCACGAGAAGCTCAAGACACCTTCTACGTGTCCTCCCCTTCTGCAGCAACGGACGACGGCCTTCCCGTTGAGTACTTGAAGCGTGTGAAAGAGGTGCACGAAGTGGGTGGGTATGGTTCAATTGGCTACCGTGCACCTTTTTCCATTGAAGAAACCAAACGACTCGTTCTCCGAACTCATACAACCGCCATCTCGAGTAGGATGCTTTACGAGCTTGCGAATCAACCAGGAGGTTTCAAGCCGGCAAAAATGTTCAGTATCGATCGTGTGTTCCGGAATGAGGCTGTTGACGCGACGCATCTTGCGGAGTTTCATCAGATCGAAGGAGTCGTTGCTGATTACAATCTCACGCTTGGAGACCTCATAGGTACGCAGGTCTTACACTTTCGCTAGCTAGTGCTGACATATCTTTTGTAAGGTTTCATGGAAGTTTTCTTCGCAAAGATGGGCGTGACGGACTTACGATTCAAAATGACCTACAACCCGTACACAGAGCCATCGATGGAGATGTACTCATACCACCAAGGTTTGAAAAAATGGGTCGAGATTGGAAACTCTGGTGTCTTCCGACCAGAAATGTTGGAACCCATGGGATTCCCTCCAGGGGTTCGGGTGCACGGTTGGGGGTTGAGTTTGGAGCGACCCACCATGATTCGTTATGGGATCAGCAATATCAGGGAACTTTTAGGTCACAAAGTCGACCTTGAGAACGTGGGGAAAGCCGAGGCTGTCAGATTCTAGTTTGTTTAATGCTACCGAAAGCGAATGATGCATGTAATATTACAGAACGCAATGATACCGTGTTTTGTACATCATCTCAACCCGTCATGAATATAAAATGAAGATTGCGATGCGTTACCAATCATGTCCATTCTTGAAGAGCCTTCTAGGTATGGGTTGCACTGAACTGACACACAGTTTGAACGTCACAAACAAAAACATTCATACGGCATGATAACTCCCGTGGAAGCTCATGTATCGGTCTGGCTTATCCTCTCCCGGTCGATCGACGTCGTAGGGCTCTGAAAGAGGCTCCGCAACGTATGTCATGCTCGAACCAGACGCTCGACTTGACTTTGACGAATGCAGAACTTCTTCGTCCATGAGGGGGACTGATTCTAGAGCAAAGCCACTCTTTGAGGGTCCAGTGTCCTGGTGCCAAGGATCGACGTAGGTCTGATATGTTGGAAAAGCTGGTGCATGAGGTGTGGAAGGAGTAGGAGTGATGAGTTGAATAACGGGATGTCGGAAATCTCGTTGATCGTCTTCAAGAGTTGATCGTCGTAGCGAGTGTGCGTCAGTCGTAGATAAGGAGTTTTGGGCGACAGGTATTGGATGAGAGCCCCGAGTGGTGCGCGTCGTCCCCGAGCGGATCGAACGAGATATGTACAGTCGGGCATTGGTCAAATAACGGTAAGACATAGGACTGCCAGATCGAGAGTTGCTGGTCTGCCGTATTGGAGGTGGAAGGTCGAGTGGCGCCTCGACAGATACTCGTTCGTACTTTTGTTCTGTGGAAGGCAGATTGGCACGGGCGGCAGCGAGAGATGCCTTTACTCGTCGGTATCGCGAGAGGAGGATGATTAACGCGATCAATGTGACAGACAGGGAAAGTCCAACGGCTGTAAATCCTCAAAATCAGATAGACCCAACAGGTATGAGATTACACACCAATACCAACAGCTGTTCCTGTCCCGAAGCCTTTTGAGCCAGAACTTGACGCAGTGTCCGTCTGAAGATTTGGATCTCGAGGGCTTAGGGGGCGTGAGCTAGATCAAAACAGTCTTGGTCAAAAGAACAAGTGCAATGAAAGTGCTCACTTGAAAGAAGACGTAGTCGCGACCATATGGGATGGAGCAATGCGAACACTTGAAAACCGCCGTCAGTCAATCGTTGGCTTTTACTATCGACTTATTTCGACTCTTTTCTGAGGTTTCGAAGCCCACAGTGAGTTGAAGCTGTACAGCTGTTGTAGCGCGGAGAAGCGGAAAGACCGCGGCAGCTCCATAGTACGAAGGATCAGCGCCACGGTAAAGAACAGACGTTGTGATGAGTATGCCCCGAAGTCCGAATTGAAACTTCCGGGCAAAAAATAAATAACTGCCAGATGATGACAACATTACCCAAGCAAGTGGCAAACCACATTGATGGACAAGGGCAACATGGGACCATTTGAGAAATGCTGCAACCGGCCGACATCTCGCGTCAGATTGCAGAGAGTCAAACTACTCTTGTATGAGCATTGTGAAAATGTTGACAGTCATTAACCTCAATCAATTGCTTGAGTTAGTACATCGACTAACTGCGGTTGATACAAGAAATGACCAGAGGATATCAATGACTTCAGTATTCACTATTCGACGTTAACTTAGTGAAGTCAGTCAGCCCCTACAAGTCCACTCCGGTTCTTCAAAATCCGTGGCTTTTGCCGCCGTCGAATTTACATTAAGGGAACGAGGCTCCTTAGAAATTAATAGGAAGGTAGTTTATTGATCAGAGAATGAGACAGCCACAAAGGATGGCAGCAAGGGAGAGCTCCACCAAGGACGTTCTGGGAGTTTTAAGTAAATGAATTGAAATCATGAAGTGGAGAGTAGAGTGGAGCTTGCAGCTTAAAAAGCAGAAAACAGCCCACAACCAGCTGGCAATCATAGGATAACCAAGCTTGAAGAAATGGCAGGAAAGACGGATATGCTCTATGTGAATTTGGGTAACTCTGGACTGAAGTAAGTGACGCGATTTGCTGTTGATCAAAATAATAACATCGCTTTTACTTAGGATTAGCAAGATAATACTAGGGTGTATGTCATACGGAAGCCCGAACTTCTTCCCATGGGTATATTAACCCACTACAAAACGCATTATTAAAAGGATGTACAGCTCTTGTCCGAAGAGGTCGGAATCGAGCATATCGGAGAAGCATACAAGCTTGGAATCAACACATTCGACACAGCAGATGTCTATTCTTCAGGAATCTCTGAACAAATCCTAGGTCGAGCGCTCAAGATGCACAACATCCCACGTGAAAAGGTGGTGATTATGACAAAGGCAATGCTATCTGCTCCATTCCTCACATCCTGGAATAATGTTGGATGTAGTTCTCGGGAATAGTTTCTCGTAACCCGGGAGAGATCATCTACCCACATCCACGATTGGACCAAGACGGTTACGTGAACCAATACGGCGCGAGCAGGAAACATATCTTTGATGCTGTCCAAGCCAGTTTGAAGAGGTTACAGGTGGACTACATCGACGTTTATCAGAGCAGGTTTCCATCCCGCGGGCCAGCAGAAATCTGACGAGGCATCAACAGTGCATCGATTTGACCCAAACACACCAATCGCTGAGACTGTAACTCTGCCAATACCTTGAAGTGCTTTTCTAACGGACACCCATTCAGATGACCGCGCTGCACGATATTGTCAAAGGTTCGTGACAGCAGTTCCAAATGAAAATACAGCTAATTTCTCGCTGCAGCGGGTTATGTCAGGTGCGTTTACTCTCCTCCATTATGAGGAGAGTAGTATTAAATGTTTTTGCAGGTACATCGGGATGTCCTCTTGCTGGGCATATCAATTCCATCTCATGCAAAATTATGCCATCACGCACAAGTGCGTTCTTTCTCTTTCCCAAATCATGATTGACCCTGGTTTATGTAGCCTGACGCCTTTCATTTCTATGCAAAATCACTACTCGGCTGTATACAGGTGTGGATTTTATCATCAATGTGAAAGGTCAATCCAACTCACAAACCTACGCAGGGAAGAAGAGAGAGAGATGATGCTTCTATTGGAGCACTTTGGGGTTGGCTCAATCCCCTGGTCTCCGCTCGGACGAGGTGGGTTTGATTTTCGATCAAGGTGTGAGACAGTGTATCAACGACTTCGGAGCAGGCGTTCTTTGCCGTCCATGGTCGGAATCCAGTGATCGGAGCGGAAAAGACCAATTTCAGGCCATTATGAAAGCAACAAGCAAAGGCGGGGACGAAGGAATCGTGAAGGCTGTAGAAGAGATCGCCAAAGAACGGAACTTGACCATGGCCCAAGTTGCTTTCGCTTGGGTTGCTAATAAGAAAGGAGTTTCAGCGCCGATTGTAGGGACCACGAAGATTGAAAGCTTGAGAGAACTGGCGAAGGCAGTTCATATCAAGCTGACTGAGGTTCGTAGCCTTGATCTGTCGGTTCTGAGCGGCTGATGAAAGAATTGGACAGGATGAAATAAAGAGGTATGATCAAATAGTTTGGGAACACTGAAATTGACGCTGCTAGCCACAGAATCGAGGCGCCTTATGTCACCAGGCCAATCTCGGGGCACTGAAATGGAAAACGAACCTGGCAAGCTGTGATCGGGGCGTGCCACCAATCACTCATGCACGATCTCAAGTTGCTTCTCAATAAAAATATTTTCCAGTCAAGAATTGTGAGAAATGCAATGAACGTGAACAGAACAATGAACGCATGAATGCACGAAGGAGAGATGCGAAGCTGACTCAACACTCACCATAGGTCCCTTGCTTAGTTTTCCCGACTTCAGAACACTAACTCTGCCCTCCTTTCAACAACTTCGTCCCTGTTGAGCTGAAGTCCTGTATCGTCGTTCTCGTTCTCCTTCACTTCACTTGAATGCAGTCTGAAACCCTGACCCTAAAAGACACCATCTGATATTCTGATTCTGACATCGCGTAAATCCACGCATCAAAGTAATAGCGGAAGTAGCTCATGATTTCTTTCGGAATGCATTCGCTCATGTTGCTTTCACGTCAACACGCAATCATAATTACCAGCACCATATAATCATACCTAAACCAACCCTCGTCAGTGTGATCAGTCACGTAGCCGTGCGCCGTTCCATGCTTCGATGGCACCTAGCTAGCATGCCCGCGAGTCTGCTCCCTCCGCGCTCATAAATAAAAGGGCTTCGTCCACCCATCTCTTCCCAGCCTGCTCTGCTCAGCTTCCCTCTGCGAATCGTCCCCAGCTGTCATTGCCTCAGGTGACCTCGGTGGAAACGATCTTTTGTGCTTTCGGTATCCGCCATTCTAGCTGCCGTTAGCACATCCTTCATCCCTCTCTGCTCGCGCCTCGCCATTCCAAACTGTAACTTGTGATATCACGGAAAGGGAAGAATCTATCTAGGATGGAAGCCGTCAATCACTACTTGGACCTGACACCCATGGGCATTTGTCATTCTCTGTGCGTCGGAGAGCGAGGTAGGAACTAGCCCACACTTCGAAGGGGGAATTGTTTCAGACCCGTAGATTTCGCCCTGTCCTCCTCCTCATCGTTCGATTGATGCGGGCCGGATAGCTCGGGGAAGTGCTGGGATCGATGCACAGTCCTTGGTGTTGGTGACGGCAGTCCATTGCCAACAACAGGCACAGTCTCTTCGAGATGTCACAGTCGAATCTGTTTGTACTCTTCACTACTTACCCCGCTGCAAGATTTGATGAAGATGAAGCAAGATCCTTCCATCAACTGATCGCGCAACGCGAAACAGCAGCGAGGTTCTTGGACTCACTCATTGTCCCCGCCCTCGCGTTCTCGTGCTCCCGATTCGTCCTTCTGCTCTTACATAAATGTCCTCTCCTTGTGTCCTTAACACGAAGGGAGCAAGAAAAAGCGGGGCTCTAATCGATTTGCTGATACGGACCGTTTCTGATCCCTCTCCTGTTCCTTCCTTCAGCTTCCTTTCTGCTGATTGGTGATGTGATGCGGGACGACAGGAACAACCAGCAACCGCGACGAAGCTGACGTGAAGGGCCGGTTGTCGTCCTCAGAAATGTCGAAGCGACCACGAATGCCTGCGCGCCGCCGGATCGCGTCCGTAACGAAGAACAGAGACGTGTCGACAGGCGATGTCCTTGACTCTCCTTCGTCTTGGATTGGAGATTGAGAGTGATTGGCTCCTCAGCTCGGAAAGCTCAAACGCAAATCTGGCATTGATAGAGCCAATTAATATCCGATGTATCGGTTTCGGACCCGCTTTTTTTAGTGCAACGCTAATGGAAGCAATTAAACAACCCTGTTCTCCCATCGGCTGCAAGCCTGCCTCCCTTTGGTTGAATGCTGAGTGCTGGCATTGCAGTAACAACACAACTGTAGCGCCAGGAGAAACAGAGAGATGTTGAAGTGTAATGACCACACAATTTGGGAATTTGGGTGGTGGCCACAAACATTAATAAGACAACTTCTATACCCAGGATTAAGGTTTGCCCATTCGGCTGGGTTGAGGTTAACGTTCTGGTGTCCGCCGATCGCATTCAAGCCGGGAGAATTGAAGTCCGGAGCCGGAGTGAGCTCTTATTAGGGAGGGACACTTCAACTTTCTTCTTCCCCCCATCAGCCTGCTTTGGATGTCAGAGTGATCTCTGGTCGCCCCTCCCCCTCCGCCTCTTCTATCCGCCTTCCCTCGTCATAGGTGCCGCTTGAGTTTTGTATGTCCTTACTCTCAGCTGCAGGAAAATGTTGACTAGGACGGTGGCCAATTCCTAGACTCGCGAGCCTCCCTGACATTCAGCTATTACCGCCATTTTCCTCGCTTAACCAGCCTGTTTTACAGCCTATACCAGCCTTTGCCAGCTTTCGTCAAGCTATTAACAAGCCTTTAGCCCTTAGCGACCCCTTGTCGATTTCGGATTTCCATCCTGCTCTTGGAAACAAGAAACGACCCAGGCGATTATATCCTCGACTCCCCATACCAGAGCTCTCAGGGTACTTCCAACATCCTAGGCGCACCTCGTCAGTGATTAGTCGCTGGTTTGAGTAGTTTGCACCGAAGAAAGAGGAGTATTCTTCAAAACCTTCGGCCACTTCTTTGTGTCATCAACCTTGTCGATTTCCTTAACCGTTGAGGAGTGCAGTATTTCTCTCGCAGTCGAGAGAAGAGAAGAGATTGTTGATAATTCTTTGTGAAAATCCAGGTGAGTTGCCTCCTTGACTCAGCAGGTTGGGCGAGGTGGGGATGGTTTGGTGGTCGGTCCTAATCGGGTTGTTCTACAGCATTCCGATTCATCAACGCTCAGCACTCCATCCGTCGTCTTTTCGCCTCTCAATCAGTCCCGAGAAGAAGAGTTCATAATCCTCGTACTTTCATTCGCAGCGTCCCGAAAACCGATCGCCACATCATTTCGTACCAATTGTCCCTTCCGAACCAGTTTTTCCCAATCGAGAAAATAATCATTTAGCAAAGATGACGATTCCTCATCCAGAGTACTACGCCAATTCTACATCAATCATCTCCGGAGCCACGTTCTCCAGTTCCGACCCTCCCGCTTCCTCTCCCTCAGAAACCGATTCGAATTCGCCCAACAATGGCTCCAACTTAAACGACTCAGGACTCTTTGGAGCCATGGACTTGTCAGGAAACGGGGCGATTGGGGAAGATGGTTTGGACCCCAAGAGTGGCAAAGTGAAGAAGAGCAGTTTGAGCTCGGCAGAGAGGAGGGCAACCCATAACGCCATTGAGAGAGCGAGGAGGGAGTCATTGAACGGTCGATTTATGGTTCGTCTTTCTTCCGTCTCATCCTTATCTTATGTCGGTCGGTGTTGAACTTTTTTTTTTCCGGGGGCTCGGTCAGGCTTTGGCAGAAGCTTTACCTTCGATGGCGCACGTGAAACGACCATCCAAGTCCATCATCGTCAACAAATCCCTGGAATACATCAACGAGTCGATGATGCGAGAGCGATACCTCGCCAAGGAGAACCTCGACCTTCGTCGTGAGGTTGACGAGCTCCGCCAACGACTAGGAATGCCGACGCTTCCTCCTCCACCGCCTCACATCGTGTCCGCCCTCACCCACTCCCAACAAGTCCAGCCTCGTTCTCCGAACCTTACAGGTGCAATTATCGCACCATCGCCTCCCATCATCGTTCCTGGCCAGATTGCAGTCCCGACTCCTTCTGGAGGCGTTTCAGCCGCTGAATTCGCCGCAGCCGTCCAAGCTCAGAATCAAGCTGCAGTGCAAGCTGGATACGGTCGTCAAATTCCGACTCTTCTCGCGCAAAGAGGACAGAACATCCATTTTGGAATCCCTGCCGGTCCTGGCCTCTTCCATGATCCTGCTCATGGACTGACAACTGCTGCGTTGCTCTCCCCTGCTGGATTCCATCCCCATCCTCAAGGACACCCGTTCGAGAACCCAGCCGCGGCTCAGCTCTATTCAGCCACTGGTCAATTGTTCGGCGCTGGACCCATGTTGAGTGCCCCGGCTCAGTCAGCTGCACACGGCAATTCCTTCGACGCTTCATTCGCGGGTGTGCACATCAAGTCGGAATCGGATGATGAGAAGAGCAAGGAGATGAAGAAGCCGCCTTCGACTTCTGGATCGGAAAGCCTCAAGTCGCCCAACACCTCAAGCACTCCTGAATCCGCCTCGTTCATTTCTGCCTCCCCTCCCGTCTCCGTCGCTCAGCAGCAGCAGCAAATTGCCGCGAGCTTGGGCATCGATTTTGCGGCCGCTAATCACGCTGGTCTTTGGGCAGTGAAGCCGCAAAATGGTGACGATGTTCTTGCTTCGTCTGTCTCTTCGGAAGGAAGCAGGAGAGGGTCGATCGCGCAGCAGGCTCAACCTAATTGGTATAATATGAGTCTGGATGCGAACAATAGTGCTTATGGTCTCTTCGCTTGATTCGTTTCCTTCGATCTTCTTGATGTACTCGTCCTCTTCTCAATCTGGTTCGGTTCGGTACGATATGCGACATGCGACATGCTATGCGGTGATCTTTCAGTATGAGAAGCCTTTATTTCATCCTGGCTTCAAATTGCTCCTCTTTTCTTCAGATTGATGTTTAAAGGCTTCGGTGAAGATAATAAGTGTCGGACATCTGTAAAGTTTGGTCTGCTCTTTCGTATCTTCTCACTTCCGTCGGTAGCGTTCTGGTTCCCATTATTAACTCTTATTATCGACTTGATTACCTCTTCTCGCTTCACTAAAAGAGGATGCTCTTCTCAGGTTACCCTTCTCAACCCAGGAATAAATCTTCAACGGCTTGCTTTTCATCGTTCCTTTACCCGAAACCTTTTATCCTCCAATGTCTTATATTGATCTGTCGCTGTGTCTATCTTCACCTCCAACTGGTGAGGTTGTTATCCAACGTCCAACTTTGGCGTTTCTCGACTCTCATTCCCCTACCGTTCTCTAATTTGTTATTTGGAACTGCTCCTCGTTGTCGGATGTCGTGTGTAAAATTTCTGCATAATCAATAAACATACATAAACATTACTTTGGAGCGGATCCTTGTTGAGTAGAGTGACCCGAGAGGGCGACGGAGCATGAACATGAGGATGACATTGGCATCAAAGATTGAGAACTTGAAAGGAACGACGCGATTGACAACTTCAACTGAACGATTTGCAGCAGGTAAATGAACACATTTTGAGGTCTGGTGACCTTTCCTTTCTCAAGCAGACAATACAGTGGAGATGAAAAACTTGACCGAATCTGGCAGACTTTGAAAGGCGGCGGTTGGGTCTTGAAATTTGGTGATGTAAGTCCGTAAGCCCTGAGCGATGGAATCACGGTAGAGTGCTGGAAGGGCAGGATTGTGGTAGGCGAGGTAGAGGCTGTTGACGATGTGGAGCCCAGTAGTCGGTGACGCTTGAGGGTCTACAGTTGGGTGTTCCCTGTTGCAGCAGTTTAGGAGTTTGGGTGGGAGCAACCGTGGGAACTCACCGAATGATTAGTTCCAACAAGAGTCCCCAGACAGCATCCATCTCGTCGCTATCTTGCTCGATGGGTAGTGCGAGTACCCAAGCAGCAATAGTTTTGTTGTCGCTCGGATCGACAATGCCTTGACGAATGAGTTTTGCAACTATACAACAAGAACAGTCAGTACATCACAATAAGTCGAGGAGGCTGGACGGACGAGCGGATACAGCATTATCCCTTGCGAGAACGTCAAATTCACTAGTGGGAGGCAGAGATACGGTCTGAAGTAAAACTGGTATCGTACCTGTGGACATTGTTAGCATTTGGCCTACACAACGGACACACCTACTCTCAGCGACTGGACGAAAGGGATCACCTCCAAATGCAGCCATCATTCCAATGCCGTACGAGCAGACCCTTCTTGTGAAAGGTTCTTTAAACTTCACTATCAGTAATGCGTGTAAAATCTAAACTAACGCACCAGAATCTTGTATGCCAGCCAGAAGAAGAGGTAGATATTCAGAAATTGCAGAGAAACATGCTGGGCCGGTAAATTCGATGAGATCGCACATCAGTCGGAGAGCGAAGAGCCTGAGATAAGGCTCCTCTCGAGTTGCCAGAGTGAGGTTCGTCAGGAATTCGTCTAACTTAAACCCATCGGGTTGATAACGCAACAGCTCTCGCAAACATCGATTGAGCTCATAAGCAACCATGAATTCGCTAGGTTGACCATCTTCTGCTGATTTGGGGCAGCCTTCTGCTTGCAGCTCAACCCGCTCGAGATCCGCTCGAATGATCACCTCCTTCAGTTGAACCTTCAGCGCTTTCGACATAAGTTCGACTTGCGAGGTGGAGATGGCGTGGGGGAATGCCAGAAACGATGCCAACCAAGCTTGGAGCAGCTCCACGAGGATCGCAGGGTCGTTTTCGATTTGAATCAAATCGGCCAGACCCTTGAATAGACGGTTGATGTAATTCACTTGAAAGTTATCGACCTCTGAATTTTCGTCTTTATAGCCTGAAAACCGTGTCAAATTCCGACAAAGGAGGTTCAGTCGTATGCTCACCGGCTACAAGGATTGGAATCATTTGTATGGAGGCCAGGCGGATCCCTTCATCGACTAAGAAAATGCAGAATGAGTGAGGTCCCATTGTCAGCGAAACAGCACATACAATAAAACTTCAACAACGGAACACAGATGTCGACCAACTGATCCAACCACGGCTGCATCCCATTGCCCACTACTGCGCCGATAGTTTTCAACGTGTCTAATGCATGGCTTTTTGCCTCGAGGTGTGTGGTTTGTACTCCAACCTACACAGATGTCTTAGGAGCCTCCTAAACAAGAGATGGCATACCTGTTGTCCTTGAACATCGAGGTAAATCCATCCTTCTTCTTCTTCGGTTTCATCCGCCTCGTCTTTGGCTGTTAAGGAGACGTCTGGTCGAACAGCAGCGTTCTCTAGGAGAATAGGAAGGAGCTGGGGTAGATATGGTTTGAAGTTATGAGCACCGAGCGCCTGTGCCAGTTGTCCGAAGGAAGTGAGGACGATTCGGAGGGTCTCCGTTTCCTCTTCGGTATGGTGAAGATTTTCTGTATCCCAATTCAGATACAAGAAGAGGAAGCAGGGCCGAGAAGCTTACGCAGAAGGTCTAATAGGGAATGGCCCATCTGCTCCACTGAGCTTTGATGAGCTGTGCTAATGTCACAGCATGCAGCTGCTTCCATATTCAGTTTCAAACCAACACAGAGTCAAAACACAGACCGATACAGGTAGCCGTCTGAAGGGCCTTCGCTTTCATGTGCAAATTTTGATGCTTGTCTTCTACCACGGCGAATAATAAAGGTGCAAGAGCGGGGTAGAAGTCCCTGAAGGCTGGACCTGCAACTTCGGCCATAGAGCTGATGACATTCAGAGCTGCCTCTTGCAGGTATTCGTCGCCAGTATTGAATGCGTTGACGAGGTGCTGTAAAAGGCCACCAAGGAAAGGACCGAGGATTTCAGGTGTCGCTGATTCGATAAAGTTGACCAGAGCAGAAAGAGAGTACCTTTTGATTCTGCGACGATAGTCAATGACACGTACGCGAGAAACAGACGACAGACCGATGTGACGATGTTTTATATACCGCAACCAATGCATTCAATACTGGTTCGGCAAACGATTGTTGCACTTTTCCCTAAAAGAGACTCTTTAGTCTAGCGATGCAAAATCTGGGCAATGCTTACTGGAAGGTCAGAGCAAAGCTCAGCGAGAGCATAAATAGCTCCATGTCGTACTCTCACATTTTCATCATCCAACATGGGGAGCACAAGTCCCATAATTTTATCCAAATTCTTGCTCATCTCTCCTCCACATCCATCCGCCATAGCGCCGATTGCTCCCAAAGCCGCCAATCGTTTCTTCCATATTGGATGCTCTCCTTCTTTCTCCTCATGCGTCGTAAGCATCTCGCCAACGAAAGGGAAGGAAACCTCAGCCGCGACTTTTCCAAAGGAAACTGCCAGCCGATCGAGTGCCGTCTCTGCGACGAAACCGATGTGCTCCGCTTCTTCTCCTTCTTCAGCCAGGTCCCATTCCTGAAAGTCGATGTTTGGAATTTCGGACGCTACTCTAAAGACGCGACCAATGACAGTGCGCAACCACTCTTTCCCAGGAAGATTATCCTCCTCTACCAACGTTCCACGCTCGTTAGCTACCTCAGCCATACCCACTAACAGCTCGAGAGCCATCTGTCGAATTTCATCCAGATCCGTCATCATAGCAAGAAGAGGGTTTGGGTCTTTCGGAGGATTCGAAGGCGAATGTAGAGCAAGAATGTCTAAAAGCAGCGCGGTGTATTGTTGTAGCGCTTGGAGAGGGAGGGCTAGTCTGAGAGCTGGAGGTGCGGGTACAGAAAAGAGAGAGCAAAGGCTGAGAAGAGAAGAGAGAAGGCGGGAGTGGGAAGACGTCGCGTGAAATGTTTTCAAAATTGAAAACATCAGTGGGAGTAGGCGATTGACGATCTGAACGTCTTCATCCAGCGAATTGTGTTCCATTCGGATCAGTGAAACGCTCGTTTTCAGCGCCGCTATCCGAACCTTGATAGCGCGTTAACGCAATCTGTGGAGAAGAAGAAGAGCCCTACAGTTGGCGAATCATCTTCTAAGCCTTTGGCATAGTGTTCAGGCGGTATATAAGGAATATGGAAGTGAACTTTATCAAGGACAAGAAAGACGGCTTCTCGCTTGCTGCTGAATGTCCTCTCAATCAGTCGACTGAGCAGTTCCAACAGACGATCCCAATCCTCTGTTCCACGCAATCAAAGAACACCTGGCTGATGGGTGAAAAAAACTACCGCTTCTGCTGACGGCGGCTCTTGCGAACTCCCCAACACAATCAGCAACCGCGTGTCTCTCGCGCTCCTTCCTCCAATTCCCTTCATCAGCCAAACATTCCAGCAGGCCATCCAGGACGTAGGATCTTGATCTGTCCGAGAGAACATCCCAAATTTGGTCCAGAGAAGTTGGTCGTTTTGTTTTTCGGTGAGCTTTCGCGACACTTTCAGAGAGGGGTCGGAAGGAGAGACGACGCAGGAGAACAAGGACGAAGATTCGCATCTAGGGGTAACAACATTATCAATGCCCATTCTCATTAATATTGACGCTAAGTATCGCTAAAGCTACATAAGTGCGCAAATTGTGATGCTTCGGTTTCATTGCGCTTCGGCGTGCAAACACTGTTCACAATAAGCAGCTGGAAGCCCATAGAAAGCATTGCTACAGCAACGCTTAAATGCAGAAAGGTTGGCACCACAATCAACTGAAAGCACCGCATCTGATGGCAGCTCTTGACAGCCGTTGATTCCGACAGCAGGAGCAAACAACGCAGTTTAGCATATTCTGTATACAGTCTGCCAACACTGAGAGTAGTGTGAGTAGGCATCGAACCAGATAAACAATTACAAAGGCATAAGCTATAGAGGGCTTGCTGCTGAATAGATATGGTCCAGTGCTGAGATCAGCTCGCTCCCTCAGCTTAAACGCTTCGACAAAGGGAGTTAGGCAGATATATTTGCCTCAAGATGTTATATTGGAGCATTTGAACATCTGAACATCTTTAGCTATCGAATGAGCCGCAACTGCACTTCAATGGTAGTTGCAAGCTCCACAAAGTCCGTAACCAAGTCCGATTGCATCTCGACAGCTCCATTCCTTTCCTCCGTCCAAGCTGAATCAAGGCACTCACAGTCTCGCCATCTTCACCATCGGATTTCGGATAGCTCTTAGCGGTATCCACAAGGCATTTCAGGGTATCGTCAGGTCGACTAGCAAGGTGGTTCGCCGTCAGTTCCGCCTCCGCATGGTCTCTCTCTGGTCCAGACGAAGATACAAGTGTTTCAAGGAGGGGAACAATGTTGAGAGGGATATCGGACAGCGACATCTTTGAGGAATACGGAAACTGTTGCTTTTGTGGTCGCTGGGGAGAACTAAGATCGTAGTGACATAAACACTACGGCGAATGAGACTAAGATTAGATCCCTGTGCGGGAGCTAAACTCCAAAACAAAACAACGACGCGTGTTTGGCAATCAGCACATTTCCAGCGCTTCCTCCATCCTCTCGCCCTCAAACACCTCCCAACGCCTTTCTTCTATCTCTTCTCGTCACTCTTTACCCGAAATTTGGGGGTCATTTCATCCGGTTTCTCCGATTGGTGAAGTTCTTCGAACTTGGTGAGCTTTTCTGTTGTTCTAGTGTGGTTTGATGTAACGGGGTGTGTGATGGGTTCATTATGAAGCCTTCGTCCCCTAGGGACTCATTATTCTTTCTGAAGAGTTTGAAGAAAAAGGGAGGAATGACCTCTCGCCCAGTCTCTCCCTTTTCCTTTGCACCGACAACGCCAAACATCAGACCCGTCTCCAGACAATCTTTCATCTCTACCCTCGCTCCAGCAAGAGTCTCAGTTGTCGAAAATGAAGACGTGATCCTTATTTCTCGACTTGCGCACGCGAACAGTGAGGACGCGAGCGACCAGCTGAAACGCAGAAACATGGAGAGGAGGTGGAGATTCCGGTCAGGGATGCCATTCGTCCAGCGTCCAGGGCGAGCTCAAGGCAATCACGACGCCAAAGAGTTATATCGGCTGCAAGTTCGAGGATATCTCTTCGTTCTGGAGCAGGAGGAGAGGAGAGACAGCTGGGGAAGAGGAAGCTGTCTGTTTGGTCCCGAGGTTCAGCAGCGAACCTTCCATATACAGCTGAGGAGGGAGGTAAAGATGGCGGGAAGACGATGGGAAAGGCAAATTGGGAATATGAGTTTGAGGATGATGAAGAGTTGGAGCAAGCAATGGATGAGGACTACGAGAGGTACTTGAAGAAGTTAACAGATCTGAGACTTAAACAGAGAAGGAGTTGGTTATTGAGTAAAGCAAAGGAAGAAGTGGGTTTGAGAATACTTCCAAAGGTATATTGATCTCACAAATCTGGAACCTTGCTTGACCATGCCTGCAGCCGAACTTACCGATCAATCGACCAGCCCCACCACTCTACCCTCTCCATTCCCCCTACTCTCGTCCCACCAGTGCCCTCTCCTCCCACGAACATCGTCCCACGAGCCCGCTCTCTCAGTATTCGGAAGACACGCGATCAAATGGTCCTGGAAGGCGAATGTCAAACGAGACGTCTCTCTCCTACGGAACTAGCTCGATGGGCCCCCGCACCCCGTATCGAGGACAAAGGGCGGGCAGCTCGCTGTCTTTCTACGCAGAAAGCAGCAGGCATGGGCACGCCTCGAACGCTTCGGACTCTTCGCACGGTCATACAAAAAACGGTCGTCCTTCCACATCGCTTGGTTTTCACGGAGCAGGCATCCCTCCACCGTCTCCTGCGATGTCGCCATCATCGTTCCACGGCATTTATTCAACCCCGCGTCGATCGACACCTAAGTCGAGCAGGGGTTCGCAGTTCCTTCTCAATGACTTTGATGATCCGGAGCGAGAAGAATATCTCAGCAGCGGCATCATTCAGGCTCTCACTGATGATGAAGGATCGCTATCATCAGACCATCAATTCGTCAGGAAGGTTCGATTTCCGGATGAAGAGGTTGGAGAGATCGGAACAGAGGGAGACGAGACACTTCAGGAGCAGAGTATTACTGCTAAGCTTCCGAATGGGAACGCGGCCGCAGATGGACCGACCCCTAGGAGCTCGCCACGGAAAGGCTTCGCAAATACTGAGAGCCCGAATGCGAAACCTCAACGAAGCTTCTCAGCGGCGGAGAAGGGAAAAGCAAAGGCGAGACAATCAGATGAGTTCTGGTTATCCAATTCCTCTTCCTCTCACAATGAAGCGACGATCAAAGTTGGAACGGGAACCGGGACTTCGATCTTGGACTACCTCAAACTCGCTACGCAGGAAAAGAGGAGCGTCTCGCCTTTACCGGGCAAGGTTCGCAGTGACTATGACGACGTGGGACCCGCATCTTTGAAGGCGGCCGAGCAGAGGAAGCAACAGAGTGAAACTGGTCATGGCAACACTCAACCAGAGATCGAGGTTGTGCGGAAACCTAGTTGGCTAAGGAGCAAAACGAGCCTTAGGGACGTCTTTGGCGCTTTCCATAAACGTCCACAATCCTCTGTGAATCTGCACACCCCACCACGAACAGAAGAGCCTCGTCCCAGCCACAGCCGCTCGCAATCTTGGAATCTGCTTGACGAAACAAGTCGGCATCGAACCCAGAATTCAATCGACGATCCTATTCTTCGCGCTGTTATGAAAGCTGCAGTGAACAAGAGGAGAGAAGAAGACGTAGAGAAAGAGAAGGCTGCGCGTCAACACGGCCGCAACGCTTCGAGCCAGAGCGCCGGCTCGCAAAGGGGACGTGGTGCCTTCACGCTCATCCAAAGAATGGCAAGGCGGGGACGGTCTTCCGTCGATTCCTCTCACTCTAACGCTACAGCAGCTACTCTCGCGAACACTTCTGGAGGAGACACGACGCTTGTAGAAGCGCCGACTCCTGAACACTCCCCAAGAGAACTCGATGAGAAGGAGACGGAGAATCTTAGGTCATCGACTGGAACGGAAAACCTGCGGTCCTCAACTGGCACGAATGCGACCATGAAAGTGAAACGACGAAGTCGACACTTCTCTGGAATTCCCTTCAGTTTTCGCCAATCCAATTCTAATGGAAGCCATGAATCCGTCCTTCCAGTTGAGGATCCTAATGAGTGGGTTCAAGTTCAGGTCGAAGATGTGGACCCGAACTCCCCAGATGTTGATTTCAACCAGGGTGAAGAAGAGCTCTGGCTTTTCACCGGAAAGGCGGCTGAGAGCGTAAAGAAGCTGCGGGAGAAGTTAAGGCCATCTGTTCTTCCTCAACCTGCAGAAAGCATGGGCAAGGCGGCGGGGAAGAGGCGAAAGAGATGGAGAAGGGTGACGAGCGGAGAGATTAGGATTGGAGATGAAGAAACTGGCGAGATGGGAGAGAAACTCCAACCGTCAACAGTGGCCATCACTGTTTAAGGACAATGAGAGGGAGCAATGGAAGCATTGCGCTTCTACTCTTGCTATTCGACTTATGAGGAAAACAAAACTTGGAACGACCTCATTCTTTTTATAACGATATTGACGAATACACACGTCTTCGAAAGCTTCTTGTGCTGCTTTGGTTTTTTTTCTTTTCAACGGCAGCGTTGCTGCTCTATTTCCCTTTAGTCGGATTTGTGTTTTTGAGTATTTTTCCTTTAGCCACTTACACCATCGGTTTCCCTCGATACTTGCGTACCGTGTTGTTCTCATAATCAACTTTTTAGTTGAGTTCTTGTCCTTACTTTGGCTTGACATTTCAACATTGTCCGTAGAGCAAGACTCGTTTCACTTTTGAAGTGGACTGTGTATTGCTTATACGATCGCAGGTAAAATTAATGAAGGGCTGGCTAGTTTATAGGATTTCAGAGCACAGAAACAGTAACTTCATTGGAATGACTCCTCCACCACGATTCCATGTAACCGGGAAAACAAATTAATTAATTAAAACTCATTAACTTTCATTGAAAATGTCGGTAGGTCCTAACACTGCACACACCACGGAGAGATGTGTGCGCTCTAACATCCATCCTTTCAATCTTCGCAACCTTGAATCTCCATGCCATGCTTAGGACTGAGAATGGCAGGAACTGTCTTTGAAAGGTGCGTGTCTGCTCATCACGTTCTTGTTTGCTCTCCTTCACTCGAAGAAACAACTACTTCGCTCCGCACAAACGTAACAAATGATATTGATCGATAGATCGGGGTATCAACTTCCAACATGCAAAGATCGGAAACAAACGACGTGCAAAATGGGGTGTGAACAAACACCGTTAAACAAACTCTTCCTTCCCTTGTCACATATCCATCATCAAAACTCTCACCTCGTCTCATTCGCACTCTCGTCTTCGTCCTCTCTCCTGCTTCCAACAAGTTGTAAATCGCTTCCAAAACCCAGACACTTCAGATCTTCCCATACCTCCTCCTCTCCTTGATTCCGACAGGAGTCACTCCACCATTCTTTGAAGCCATCCCACGTCAATTCTCCCTTGTCATTGGTGGAAAAACTGTCGGTTAAGGAGGTGATGGAATTTTCTGGAGTTTGGTCTCCTTGTTCTGACGCAGGAGTTGGAGAGAGTGGAGGAGCGGGAGAGAGAGGGTGGGACGGCGGAGAAAGGTCTAGTAAGAGTGTTTGGAGCTGTGAAGAGGAGAGAGAAAGTTTGGATAGCTTTTGGGCATCCGTCGATGAGGATGGAGGAGGAAAAGAAACTGGAGGGATGGACGGACGGCGTCCCGTCCGTGAAAAAGCGTCTGGGAGGGCATTGTATAGCAGAAAAATGTATAGAAGCGCTACTTCGAACTGAGAAAAGAAGTGAGCAGGTGTTGGTACGCGAGGGAGAAGAGGAACAGAACAGACTTTTGGAGTCAAATTGCCCTTGGAATCCAGGAGAGATTCGAAAACTGGTTTTTCCCAGGGCGTCATAGGCCGAGGAGGTGCTGAAACTTTTCCTGCACGCTGCATCGTTGATGATATTACTGGCTGGCTGGATATGGGCGCGATTGGGCAGCGATTTTGAAGGGCAACAAGAACAGCTGCGGATCCTTATTGTCCATCATGTAGTCTGGTTCTACCAATTAGTGATGCCCTCAACGCGGGATCAAACACGTCGATCGAATGGAGGACGAAGAACAACAAAACGAGGAAACTCCTCTTATCAGACCAGCAGAAACTCAACATGGAGCTGATGGAGTCAGCCCAAGAAAGCTGAGAGTACGCGAAAGATTGGAGTCGCCGTGGACGCATCGTTTTATTATTAGTCTGGTTAGTTGAACTTCTCAGTTTCGTCGCAGAGAAATTGTTACTCACGTTGAATATAGACCGTCATAGATGCAATCTGCGTGATCTCTGAAATCGCTTACGACCTCCTCACGTTGGAAAAACATTGTCGTTGTCCTGATGGAGGTGGTACTCCGGAAAGACATGATATGAAGGAGCCACTGCCGATTGAGATTCTATCAAGAATCAGTTTGGGTATCACCGCTGTATTTGTGCTGGAGTAAGTGACAAGTTACTTGCTCTTATCCTGATGGTGTGCACTGAAATTTGTGGAACTAGAATCTTGTTTACTGTCTACGCCTTCGGATTTTCACATTACATCCCTTGGAGGGTCGAACACGGCTTCCTCCACTTCTTGGACGCAACAGTCATTCTGTAAATCTCTCCTCTATCCTCTCTTTCATGCCCTCTCTCACTTCACCGAGTCCTGTTCTAATTCATATCGTATTTGCGATCACCGACAACAGCACCACCTTCGTGCTCGAGCTCATCCTTCCTCCCTCACTCTCCTCCATCACCTCGCTCCTCATCCTCCTCCGTTTATGGCGCATCGTCAAACTGGTTTCTGGAGTTAGCATGGCGGTTAATGATTTGGGTGATGAGGGAAAGGAGAGGCAGATCTTGGAGCTCAAGAGGGAGATTGAGGTTTTGAAAGCTAAAAATAACAATGGAGGACAGGTAACTGTGACTGCTCCAGCTTGATGTTTGCCTTTCCTTCCTCTATTGTTATTCGCTCCTATTCCGATGTTCAAGTTGACTCGTAAGAATGGACACTGAGATGAATGTGAATCCTGCCTTTGCATTTTTCATTCTTCATGAAGTTTGGCGCCGCCATCCTCGTCATCCTCCTTCCCGAGCGGCAAAGCGCAACGTCTTCATCAATGCACCATTTCGGACGCCCCCTTCTGATTGTTCGCTTGAAGTCTTTCCTCTCCTTTTCGCTCACTCGCCCCGTTGAATTCAAACTGTCGGAATATCGGAGAGACTTCCTTTGGAATAAAACAGCGATGACTCCCATCAGCAGCTCCTCCACTAAATCACCATTTCGGCGATACAACACACGGAAGATCGTTCCCTAATTAGGATATTTCAGTTTTGCTGTGGGCCTGTGGTCAAAGCCTACTACGACCGATGTCTTTCTCTCTAGCGTTCCCGTGCCCGCTGCTTCGCCTTCCAAGTAATCCCCGGCAAGTGAGAGCTAGCGAGATGATCGAGATAATTCGATCGATGGGTCGAAAGATCTACCCTATCTCGCGTAAAACTAATGCTGGCAAGGCAAAGAAGAGGAAGGTGGGATTGCTCGGGATTGGAGCACTCCCGCACACATGCTTACCGGGCCCATGGGTGCGACGTACTCCACGAACCGTAGCATCAAATATGTTATTATTTTCAAAAGGACAAGCTTTGTATTATTGGATTTCGGGATGAAGTCGACAGACAAGCTTACAGCTAGCTTACGGACGTGGAGATGCGTGAAGGGACAATAATAGCTGGCTTTCGAGCCGGACGATTATGAAAACCCCTTCTCCTTTGAATGTGAGTGCCAGGCTGAAATTATGACTTGAGATGCAACGGCGCCAGCAACGGACCTTTTTCACTACCCCTCGTACTTAACGTATCCTGCTCTCACTGCCCGGCGGCTCCGCGTTCGCGATGCAACAACTTGGCACTTTAGTCTCCCCCAGCCGTCAACGGCGAAACTCTCGGGAGAATTTTTGTCTCTCCCAGCAACAGTATGCAATTTGTTCGGACGTGTCACACTCAGTCTCGAACCGATTTGGATGTATGTTGCTGTTTTAGCAGCGCGGAGAGACTTTGCAAACTTCGGGATGCAGCGGGGCCCATCGTTTATATTGCAAGATTTAGGAAGCGGATTGTAAATCCTGGCGCGTAAATCCTGAGCAGCTTGTTCACCTTGCTTGTTCGCCGTCTTCACGCTCTGCGAAGAGGGTTCTGGGGACGGGCAGAAAGACCTTCTGATATGTATATAATGACCTGCCCACTTTGTTCCCCTGATGTTGACAGCCGGACAACTTTGAACCCTGATCGCACTCCTTCTATCCTGATATCTTACGTCAATCGAGATTCAGCCCACATCTCAGGATGAGCCCTGCTCCCTCTACTTCTTCAGCATCTGCGGCGAAAGCTGCAAAAGGCGACAAGCCTAAAATTACGAGAAATCGAAAGTATCTAGCTTGCGACGTAAGCCAACACCTCCAACTTGCGACTTGACATGGTCAAAAACTGAGTTCGTGCATAGGCGTGTCGTTCGTGGAGAAGAAAGTGTCAACGAATAAATGATTCAGAGATTTGCGCAGGGTGTTCAGAGAGAAAAATCAAGTGAGCACTATCCTTAAATAAGCCGTCGCTCTGAGAAAGAACCTCGCTTTTATAGGTGCGAGACGACCTACATCCGCAAACCGCGAACGACTGAGAAATCGTCTTCAAAACGCGTAGACACTGCGCGGTGAGTTTATAAATGTGCTTCTCGTCCGTCCTTATCTGTTGACTCTCCGTTAAAGATTGTTGTTTGGCGATGGCGACACATTATGCCAGCTACCTCCTTTGAACGCGACGTTTCCGGTCACATCTCGATCCTCACCTGCTTTAATCCGCGCACTTCCTCAGGATGTCCAAGGTGGGCTTCTCGCTGCATGCTTTGAGTCCGCCTCATGGACAAGTCGTAGCCGTATCGATGGGTCTTCTACACCCCACCACGTCTTATGGTACGAATCCAAATCTTCAAAGTCGCTACAATGAGGTATGGATTGGGTCCCCAGTCCGTATTAGGTCTCACATGGTGTTGCAGGCACTGATGAATCTTCACATGAATCAAGACTCACGAGGAGCACTACCGCCACTGGTGAGAAATATTTAGTTTTCCTTCTCCCAGGTACTGATGTTTTATCCAGACCTTCGCTTCTGTCGCCTCACTGACAGCATCACAAAATCAAAATCATGACAATTCTTCCAAACCCATGCGTGAATCTGCCGCACGGTTGCTCATGCTTAGTTCCATTCGAAAATTCCAAAATCATCCTCGCATCGCCACACCAACTCGTCAAAGCATTTACATCCTATTAACATTTATTCAAGAGACATGGAATACCATGACAGAGGAATGCGTCCCTTTCTTGGTCACCACGGTCCAGTATTTTCGCGTTTTATGGAACGATTGTCAGGACGCCTTGGAAAAAGAGAGGCTTAGGGAGCTAGGTTTTACATTGCTGGTGAGCGTCAAGAAATCGTGATATCCGTTCGCTTATTGATTCTGTAGGCATTTGACAATTGCATAGCGCAACGACTCCGACGGCTACCTCTCCTCACAGATCAAGAAATCGACCAGTACTTCACCACCGTGTCGGTCCCAGGAACACTTTACCGTGATCCGCTTAGCGTCTACCAACTGCCAACTCCAATTACTCTCACACAGCAGATGAGGATCACCTGCGCTTCTCTGGAATGCGTCAAACGTAGCCTAGCCATAGCGTGTTCGTCCTCCACCTTTTCCCTCCAGACTTCCATTTGATCACAATGAACAGCCGCGACGCTTCAAATCGCGACTTTTTCTCAAGGAACGGACGTCCTCATGCGATTACGGTCCATAATTCAGCGAAGAGCTCAATGGCGGCGAGACTGTTTCAAACCAGTAGGAATTACACCGCAAGTTACTTTTGTTGGGCCGGCTGGTGACGGTCAGTTCCTTTCACTTGCTTGTTGAGGATTTTTTGCTGAATTGGAGACCCAAAGAGCCTACGGTTTTGACGCGTTTGAATCAAGTCATGTCTTCGGAACAGTACTTTGACTTCTTCCTGCACCTTCAAGAATTCCTCCGCCGATTTGACGTCCACATCAATGAGCCTGTAACAGCGACAATTGAGAATGACGACCTTCGACGACAAAATGCTCTCAGGGACATTTATCGACAGTGCGAGATGGAGGTCGAAACTCAATGGCCAGTTCTCGCAAGTTTCATACGTGCCAGCGATCAGGTCCGCATCATTCACCTTATTTGTTCTCTTACTATCAGATTTTACAGGCACGGCCATGGACTGCGTTCTGGGGCGAGTTCTTGATCGCAATGAACACGACTGGGGAGCAAGTCGACCCTATGTCAAGATTTGCCAAACACGCTCCAAAGTCAGATCCAGAGGAAGGCATTCAACGTAGTATTGTTTCGTATGCCCGTTCACTGTCTGTGAAGTATGATTCTCACAATATATAGGCTCATCGAAATCTGCAAGATCATCGGATGCCATCAAGCATCTTCTCTGGCTGCTTTTCGAAACACGTCTAGTTCTGAATTCGAACTCGAGCTCGAGCGTCTCTTATCAGGAAACGTAGATCAATCACCACCCAGCTCTGTGCGCACTCTTTCAATTTGATTGAGAATATCCTAACGCTGGCGAATCAGGTATCGACAGACCTTTACGAGGAGCCGGAAGGATACGCAGATTTCCAGGATCTGATGACCACCTTTCCCTCTGCATTCGGCACTCCGCCTGAAAACGAACTCCCACTGTCCTCCTCCTCTTCCACCGTTTCTTCTACTCTGCCGGCCGTACACGACTCTAATTCCAGTGCTCGAACCAGCTTTTCCATGCCAGAGGGAACAGAGAGGCCGTAGACCATCTCACCTGATCACCATCGAAGTTACATGGGTTCACTTCGTCTTTTTGCAGTTCACGGCGTCTCTGTTTGTCATTGCATTTGTTTCAGTAGCAGGGGTTCTGAGTACCGGTGTCCGTATTATAAGTCCAGACAGTCCTCTCGAGCATGTAATCCTAATTGATCGTACACATAAAGCATCAATATCCCAACGCAATCTTACCTTATCCAAGTGTCATCACTAGCGTTCCTTCTGTAACCCCTCACTCGTACCTCACCTTCGAGTGCTCTTCTTCCTTTGATTAGTTCGTGTCATAGATCTTACAATTGTGCGAGCACCATTTGTCTCCAGGCTCAGGGACATAAGAATGGGTAGGGCAGACCGCCAACGCAACATGTCCGCTTTCACATTCACATTTTTACTTCTGGAACAAAGTAGATCCTCACCTCGAGGATGACGGGTTTCCAACCCCGACAATGTTAGTTGGTCATTTGATCATGGAGCGACATCAGCATACATGAAGTGATGGACCGCTTTCCAAGTCAAACCGAGGTAAGCACAATGGATTGGAAACATCATCTCCTGAGCCTGAGAATTCAACGCCAAGTTACCTTGATATGTTAACAGGCTACCGAACCCGGAAATTAGGTGCACTTCCTCCATTCTCCAGGCCGAACCAGAGAGGTCAGAGACATTCGTACTTCTGACTTCCTTAAATCGCATAATTTTTATCTTTGAAGCAACATCTCAAGCCAACGCATCATGGTATCGCAAAATAGACAAATAAATATCAAAAAACACACCAAGTTTCATGCGTTCGACAACGGAGCTCAATATCCAATATCCTCTTCAAGTCGGAAATGTACTAAAATAGAAAATCTTGACGACTTTCTGACTGTGACCTATAGTATGTACCGCAAGTCATTAATCATTAATCATTATCTTCCATCTCATCTTCTACAGACTCTGCTTGGCCTTTCTTCTTGAGTATGCCTGTGCTCACCTCGCCGTTTTCGGCAGATCGGTTGGTGGAGTTTGTCGACTCGCCAAGACGTAACAGATCTCATACGCAGCTGGCTACCTCACAATAACGACCTCCTCCAACTTCGAATCTCCAATAGCTATAAGTTCTGACATTCTTGTCAGCCAGCACCTGCAACTATCTTGCTCTAGACGGCGGTACAGCTCTCGAAAATCGGCGTTTAAAGCAACTCCAACATTAACTACAGCGGGATGGATCTTTTAGACGAGAAGAGGGATAAATCAGCTGAGGTGGACGAGAAGAGCAAATTGAAGCCTGGTCCCAGGACGAAGAAGGCTCAGAAGAAAGCTCAAACCGATGTCATAGATAAACTTGATGCTACTGGGCTATATGGATTGGGTGGTGGAGGTGAGTTTTTCACTCCTAACATCTAGGGCATTCCTTTCGACCATGTTTTTTGCACATGGCTTTGGGCTCTATGAGGCCGTGACTAGTTGCTATGCTTGCTAGCTTTTTGCTGCGTTGTGTGCTTCCTTCTAAGTGTCAGAAGGCTACTCCAACAGTGTTGGAGTTGCACAGCGAAGGAGCCCATCATTCTTCAGTTTTTGAGTTACCTTCGATTACCTTCGACTCTACTGCTCCAATTTTGCCTTACGAATCTCTCTGCAAGACAGTCGCAGAGTTGATGCTGGAGCCCATGAAAGTGAACAAGGCGAAGTGGCAAAGGTTTCAGGAGGACAGACTCAACCTGACGTCAAGTGTTGCTGCTCCATTCAATCTGACAGGTGTAACAAATTGAAGCTGAAGTTGTTCATACCGGCTCATTGTGTTGCGCGATACCAAAATGAAAGCTCGCTTCTGAAGAGCTAACACCTCGCAACGTGTTGCAACAGCAACCTTTCTTCCTAAGCTACTCTCAACAGTCAAGCTTAGCTGCGATTGCTCCCTACTTTCACGGACCGAGGCGAATACTGAACTTCTCCCCGCACATTAACAGGCTTTCATCATTCCGGCCCTTACGATGCCGCCGCCTCCCGCTCCAACGTCTACGCTAACACGGGCAAGCGCCGCACGATGGCACCCATCAATGCTTTCCATCCGTCCGCTCTCGATCCAGCGATTGGACACCGACAATCTCGCGCTTACCCTCCTGGCGGCTCCCCCAATGGACGCGCACAGCCAAAGTCGAATGGCGTCGGCGTGTCTGCTAGAGCCCAGGCAGCGATGAGCGCCATGAATGATAGTGGGCTTGTGAAGGGTGGAGGCAGTGGACCGTACCCTTCTTTAAAGCATCAGGCGAGCGAGGGAAGCTTGCTGGAGCCTCTTCTTAACGGTTCTTCAACCCCTACGAACCGGTCGACGAGTAGCGTCGCGATGGGTTTCCCAGTCAGTCAAGGAATAAGTGCGAAGGATGCGCAGGTTATGCAGGTGTGGGGTATCAGAGAACAGGAGGCATGGGAAGACTATGGGAGGGCCTATGAACCAGGAATGGGAGGGAAAACGGACAAGAGTACTAGCCGGTTGACTCTTAGCAGTGGCTTGAGCAAAGAGGAGAGGGCCATGAGAGCTGCTAGTGTTTGGGATATGGAAGCCACCTTGAGAGAGGGGAAGCCTGGTGAGTCTCATCTCCGCATGCCGTTTGGCCTTACAAACATTGACACGTCGTTCGTTCAAGTTGCTTCCGCTCCACCACCAGTTCCTGCCCTTCCCCCGATGCCAGATCTCACCCAATTCTCTGATGCTCCGGTCACGCACCGTCGTGGTCGCTCCAAGACACTTACCAACGCAGACCAGCTCCCAGGACCCAAGCGTTCCAAATCCCTCATCCAGAAATTCCGGAAGGCGTCGAAATCACCCAACATCCCCATGAGTTCCTCCGATGCAGAGGGTCAACCGAGCAAGAACACCTCTCTCGACGTCCCTGGGAGGAACCAAAACCTCACGGTTTCCACACCCACTTCTCCCTTAGCGGCCTCAGGAGATCTCACTGCCTCTCCTACCGACGACAAGTTTCTTTCTCCTGTTCAGGCGCCAGCTAATGATCGGCTACTGAGGTCGAAATTGACAAGCCCTTCCACACCGGAGCTGAGGGAAAAACCGCCTGTTAGCCCTATCGTCAACTTCGCGCCACCTCTCCCTGCACCACCTGAAATGAATGGAAGCAATGGCGAACTGGGACGGAAGGGCAGCATCATGCAGCGGGTTAGAAGCTTTAGGAAGAAGAAAGATTCGACAAGGGAATAGAAATCGAGCGAACGAATCATGCTGTTAAGCACGTGCAGACTGACTTCGTTTTTTCTGGAGGAGATCGAGCTGAGCTCGATAATATGTTCTTGGTTTCTTCACCTACTCTCTTTCCACAAGTTAACTTTCGTTCGTTCAATCGTTGATGCGGATTACTTGAGGCATTGAGGCATTAAGGTATACCTTACACACACGGTTTCAGATAGAGGGATTGTTGCCAGTTACTTGATTCGTGCCAGTCATTCTTTTCTTTGAATTATTTGCGTGATCAATCCTTTTTGTCAATATTTATCTTTGTGAGAAGTGCTTCTGTAAATGCTATGCCGAGACCTCAAGGTAGCCTTTCGTGGGTTGTGATTTGAGGATCCTGGGCATTAGGATCTGAAAAGTCATGAAAGCATTCATTGCAAGTATGGGCAGGCGGAAAGTCGAAGACCAGACAAGCCAAAGAAGATCAATCCATCCAATCAATGGGTGCCATACAAATCAGACAACAGCCTATAAATTAGTGACCTGGGACTCCCACCACTTGAAAAGTATTTATTAGCTGAGGAGATATCAAGCAGGGAGAGAGACTCACAGATTGGTGACAAACAGATCTATCAAGTCTCCTGGTACAAGATCATAGAAGTTACCCCATACCTCGACTTCATTCTCTTCATCGACTCCCATTCCGTCGGGGAGTACACACATTTCGTATGGCAACACCTTTCCAGGCCACGCTCTCTCCTCCACGCCCTTCCCTCCATAGTTGAGTCCGAATTTGTAGCTCGCTCCGACAGCGAGGACAGGAACCTTCCATTCTTTGGCCATATGCGCAAGTCCAAAAGCGCCAGCGAAACACTGGGTGGAGCCGTCGGCGGAGACACTATGGCATGGGAGGAGGATCTTGCTGCACTTCGGGATGAGGGCTGGAGCAGAACTGTAAGGGATGAGTGTGGTAGGAACGGGGGGCTTTGCGTTCGAGAGAGCTTCGTAGAGACTTAGTCCCGAGTCTCTGTTCCATCGATAGATTTGTCAGCTCAACCTAAAAGTGGTGAAAGGGAAAGCATACGAAGGTTCGCATTCGACCACAACAACATTGATCTTTCGCTTTCGAGATGCGGCTCGAAGGAACGTTTCGATGGTTCTTGATTTTCCGAGCGTCATCACTACTTCCCCGGAATGGATGAAGTCAAGAGCAGATTCGGCAATACTCGAATGGATGCCTTGGAGCTCGGAAATGAGGTCTGTGAGCGCGTCATGAAAGGCTCGTTTGAGAGAATTGGAGTCTCTTGAGAACTGTGAGATAGTGGCGGACACCGCTGAGGTAGGCGGGACGGTGGCGGGTTGAGAAGAAGTGGAGGGCCAACTGGAGAGCGGTGGCGGACGGAAGAAACCTTCCGACGATGACTTCGATGAGTGAGACTTGGAAGAGGTCGATGGGAATGGGTTCTTGTGTCCCAACAAATCAAACATCGATATCATATCATCCGTATCTGTACTCTCGGTAGACCCTTCAGAAGGCGCTCCTAATCGACTTGGTGCGCGGGATGTGTCGGCAGAGCTGCCCGGAACGGGAGTCGGTGGGATGGAGGAGAGAAAGGAGAACGTTGGGTTACGGGCGTTGACACCAAGTTCTGGGTGGACCTCCGCGAGTTTGAGGGCGAGAGCGGTGGAATATTCTTCTCGGATGTATTTGAGTGCGCGGAGGGTAATGTTGGTAATCACGGTCTCTGCATCAAACATGGATCAATCAGCTTCAAATTTTCGCAAGAATCTGCAAGAAAACAGACCTCTTCCTCTGGTACCTTCCTCAAAGATCCAATCGCCTACTTCGAGCACAATCTTCTCCAACTCCCAAAAATCGTTCCATTTGTATTCCCCGACCAATTTGTAAAGAATTTGAACGGTTTGGAGCGCGATTTCTTGTGATCCCAACAAAGAGGGAGAGCGCGACAGGAGGCTTGATCGCAGGTTCTGTAGGGGCTTCGCCAGCTTGGGAGGAAGGGATGACGGGAGAGCCATTCTGACGTTGGTCGTTTGTGCAGGAAAATAGCAGAGTCACTGATGCTGGAAGATGCGGGCATCGGGTTCAGATTGAGTTGTCGGCGGCCTTCTGATACAACAAACATTTTGTGCTTCCCTGACACCATTGATATCAGATACATACCATGATGTGGGTTAAACTGCCTTAAAGGGGTGTAAAGTAGTCTCGCCTGGAGATATTCTCCAGGACATATTAGCTGAGAGCATGAAAAGCTTTATGTTGCCCTGTTGTATGTTGTATGCGTGTTGATTAGCTTTTATTTACCATCCACATGTGCATGATTTATGAAGGCTTCACAGATCAAAGTGGGAGATGATTATCCTGTCGATTGACTGGAGAAGAGATGTCAACAACATTGCCACCAATTGGAATGACGGCATCCCCACTTTCGCTCCATGCTTGAAGTTCCTGGCATTTCATTAGTCTGCCTCTACGCTCCTGCGAGAGCGTGACGGGTGGAGGTATAGCGAGACTCTATAAAAAGAGTAGAAATTGGGACGATGGTCAGGCCCAGCTGAAACGAAGTCCAAGTGTTAGAAAGATGTTTACGATGATCGCACTCTTGCCTCAACTGGCACTAGGAGCGGCGGTACATGCTCCTCGACAAGACACTACTTGTGCGTGTCGATGAAGCTTTGTGATGCTTGGTGACAAAAGATTTTCACGTAGATCTGCCACCGAAATACAAGTCTATTTCAGTAGGATCAATCAAGCCAACCGGGTGGCTCTTGGACCAAACTAATATTCAAGTCAATGGCCTCTTCGGACACCTCCCTGATTTTTACCCAACGTAGGTAAACCCCTGTGATTAAGGAGTTAGAGATCTAAAAGGTATGTGCAGTGTCCAGGACTCGAAATGGACAGGAGGCGGAACTGACTACTCGGATTTGAATGAAGGTTTGTCTCTTCGCTTGTTTCATCTTATCGTTGTTTACAATGACAATATAATCTTGCAGGAGGGAGCTACTTTTACAACACCGCCGTTCCTCAGGCATTTATTTCTGATAATTCCGCGTTGAAAACATGGGTGTCGAATTTTGCGAATGTAGGCATCGTGCTGAAACTCGATGCTGTCGCTGATCACAATGTCTTATGAAGTACGTGATTGCTCATCAGGCTAACGATGGATGGCTTGGCCCTGAGCCTAAGACGTTTTGGGGACGGTACCCTTTCTTGCTTGGGTTGACACAGCGTAAGCGTCTTCCCTTCTCTAGTATGGAGTTGTCTGACGTGATTGTATGAAGATATGGAAGCTGACCCTTCACTGGTCAACATCGCGTTACCGGCCGTCTACAAGTTCATATCGTTGATGAACACTATGTTGAAGAACAACGGCCAGGGTCTCGAGGAATGGGTATGCCTGCACAATTTTATGCTTCATCTTCTCACGCTGCTACAGGGGGCAGCGCGTGCGGCGGAGATGGCTCTCACTTTCCATTGGTTGCGCGACAATTATCCCTCTGTTAACGGGGTGGACCAAACCTCCCTCCTGATCGAAACGGAGGAGTTGATCTGGAGCACGGCTCTTAACTGGAATGATTATTTGAACGATGCAACTATTCCCCACGGTCCTTCTCCTGCGTTCAATATGACGACTCATGGTAAGCATATTTGTCCTCTCCAGCTGCCACTCATTCTATGCATAGGTGTGAATGTCGCAATGGCCCTGAAGATGAACGCGGTGCGATACAGAACGACTGGGAGTCAGGAACAGATAGACACTTCGTACAGCAACTGGAACAGCGTGTTCAAATATCACGGCTTGACGGCTGGGCACTTCGCCGCGTGAGTTCTGTCAGCGCCTCATCCTTCGCGAATATTGATGAGGATAATAGGGATGAGCACTTGGCTGGTCTAGATCCCTGGAGAGGGTATGTACAGTTACCCTGAGTGAAGCTGGTGGCTCACGCACGGATAGAGCGGAGCTTTGCGAGGTTGCTGAACTTCTTTTCAGTTCTTCCCAGCTCTATCAGACGTTCGGCGACAACTTGTTTGCTGACAAGGCTTGTCTTTCTTTAAGCTTCTGGAGACATGTCTGACGAGAAAGATAGGCGGAAATGCTCGCCTACAATTCATTCCCTGCCACCGTCACGCCAGATATCTGGGGGCGACAATACCTGCAGCAAACAAACCAAATTTATGCGAAGTCCGCTTCCCATTTTTTTGTAGATGAATCTGACGTACCAAACAGACGACTGAATCCTAACCCGTTTGCGAGCGACGGCGACTAGTATGTTGCACACTCTGTCTTTGATTTATTTGACAAAGATCTGCAGTTCGAATGTTTTTGGCACAGAGCCCAACTACCCCTGCTGTACGGTGAATGGAGGTCAAACCCTACCCAAATTCATCACAAACAGCTTTGTGACTTCCTGGGACAAGACCTCTCTCATCCACGCTTACCTGGCGCCGCTTCAACTCAGTACGACTCTAGCCAATGGGAACGCTGTCTCTGTCAAGGTGACCACCCAATATCCTTTTTCTGATATTCTGCAATACGACATCAATGCCGAGGCAGGGTTCGATTTCTTCATTCGTATCCCTACTTGGGCAAACGCGCAATCCACCATCGCGTTGAACGGAGGTGCTTCCGCAGCTCTGTCTCCCGACTCGGGAAAACTACAAAAGGTCCAGGTCCCAGCAGGAACATCATCTTTCGTCCTCACTCTTGGAGCGGATATTGTGGTCGAGAACAAGCAGAGAAACACGGTGGCTGTCAAACGTGGTCCCTTAGCCTATGCCACAGATCTTTGGAGGAGTGAACGGATTTTGGCGACTTACCCGGTACGCCTCCACTTTGTCCTTCAAGGAAATTGAACCTTCGAGCTAATATCCAATTTTCAACAGAACGAAGGTCGAGCCGTCGATAGAGAATACGACCTCACCGTTTCGTGGGCCTTCGGTATAGATCCTTCGACGCTTGAATTCGTCCCTAATCCATCCCCTGAACCGTCTGGAACTCTCCCATCCCCTATCTGGGACACTGCACAACATGGAGGTGGTCCACCGATCAAGATAACTGCGAATGGGTGCAGGATCACGAACTGGCCTAACAATGGCGATATTGTCACAGCAGCTCCAGAATCCCCCCAGTGTGACGGGAGCGTTCAAATTGTTCTATGGCCTTACGGATCGGCTAAGCTCAGACTAAGCGAGCTCCCAACCGTCACCCCATAGCCGACGATGCGACTATATCTGGAGGAGAGAAGGGAAAGTGTAAATTCACAATGTTGTCAGATAGGATGACCATGGTTGAATATTGAATACCGATACTGAAATAAATGATACAAATTCGTACAAATGCTGCAAGTATTCTTCACGCGTATTGACACATGTCCATGACATCTAGCTCGAGCGCTTATTCATAGGGTAAATGCGATAATTATCACAATGTGATCACAATACACAAGTCACGTGCAAATAAGCATCGGTATTTCCTCTTCAGGGTTGACAAAGAGCAAGTTACGCGTCTTGACTGAACGAGACAAACATTCATCAAAGCTTTTGGCAACGATTCTCCAGCATGGCATCAACTTCGAACTCATCAGACGGCGCGAAAGCAGCAGCGGATGAATCTCTGCCCAAGATTCCAAACCTGAAATTACCTGAGCTCTACTTCTTCCTCACCTCCGATTATACCATACCTTTGAGGGAGGTACCTCTCACTGGGAGAGCTGAGAAGGAACAGAAAGAGCAGGAGTTGATTAAGGGTATTGAAGAAGACGGTGAGTTTCTTTTGTTTTTGTTGCTGGCGGAGGGGTTCCTGGGTACATGGCTAGGCTACTGCTCCTGCCTCCCTTGACACAGCAGATGTTATTCATCGGCTGCTTTATTATGCCTACTGCTGGAGCTATCGCTTTCATGGATATGAACGTCAATCTCAGACTGTGTTGGCTGAACGTCATGACGGCTCCTTTTTGTGTTTCTGGCTCTGGATATCTGTCTTGAACTTTTGCGTTCTATTATTGTTCATTTTTTAGTAGGCATGACGCTGACAGTGTGTTCTAGAAATGGCGCCTTACCTCTCAACCTTGATCCACCCACCATCAACTACACCACAATCTCCTTCACCTTCATCCCCCATGTCGCCTACCATTCCCCTCCCGGACTCTTCCCATGGTTTCTCTCCTTCTTCCCTTCCTCAACTGGAGTCACTGCTTGTGCGCCTGAAAGAGAAGAATGAGGAACAGCTGAAGTCGTTTGATCAGAAGCTAGATGATGCAGAGAAGAATTTGGGAGAGACAGAGGTGGGAGAGATTTTGAGGAATCGTGCAGCCTATTTGGCCAAAATCGGGGAGAAGGTAACTTTATTTCTCAAATTTCGCGTTATAAATCAAATAATTTGCGTGACAGGAAGTCGCACTCGCAGCCTATGAGAAAGCTCTGGAAAAGACCGCTGGTCTCGGCTCTAAGATTGACATTCGCCTTGCTATGATGCGTGTTGGTTTCTTTCACGGAGACAACGACGTGATTGTCAGCAACTGCAAGGCAGCAAAAGCGTACGCTCCTACTCTAGCGCCAGCCCGTGTTGTTGTGAAACCTTTGGTACATAGGCTCGTAGAATCGGGTGGCGATTGGGATCGCAAAAACCGTCTAAAGGCTTATGAAGGATTATACCTCATTTCCATCCGGAATTTCAAGCAAGGAGGATCGCTTATACTGGATACCATCGCTACCTTCACAGCTAACGAGCTCATCGACTATGACGACTTTCTCGTTCTTTGCGTCATTGCTGGTGTCCTCATTCTTGGGAGGAAGGACTACAAGAAGACGGTACGGCACTTACCATTATTTAGTTCTAGTGAGTTGATAAATGGATAGATCATCGATTCCCCGGAGATCATTCAAGTTCTTCCATCTCGACCTGTTCTTGAGAACTACGTTCGGTCCCTGTACGATACGGACTACCATAAGTTTTTCAGGGCATTAGGTATGCTCCTCTGCAGCTTTTGATTCGCTTATACCGAGACGCATGTTTTACAGTGGACATCGAGGAGGAATGTCTCATTCCATCCCGAATCCTCTCCATCCATAGCAGATATTACATGCGGGAGATGAGGATCAAAGCTTATTCCCAGCTTCTTGAGAGCTATAAGAGCGTTACCATCGCAAATCTCTGCGATGCATTTGGGATTACCCAAGAGATGTTGGAAGCGTGCGTCCCTTCTTCTGCCTCATAGATCCACTGCTGAAACGTATTTCGATTGTTGCAGAGATTTGTCCCGCTTCATCGCTGCCGGGAGACTCAATTGTTCGATTGATAAAGTTGCTGGTATTGTTGAGACTAACCGTACCGACATCAAAAACTCGAAATACGAGGCAGTTGTTCGTCATGGGGATCTTGTCTTAAACAATATTCAGAAACTGTCAAGGGCAATTGCTGTCTAGAGAATCGAAATCACACATCTACATTAGCTACAGACCATCCATGTGACAGGCGAAAGAGCGGCAGCAACAGCAAACTTAACCTATTACTTTTGCGAGCCCTCACGGTCCTTCCTAGCTTATTGCTGAATACATTCCCGTCGAGCGCACTCAATGCAATAAGACGACCAACATGCAAAACTGGAACGGTTCAAATAATGTTCACCCATGTTATAACAAGTCTAGTTGGAAGGGAAGATGGTCTGAAGGGAGAGGAACAGGTCGTAAACTTTGAAAAGGGCAGATGAGACCGGTGGATCTGTTATACAGTCCTTTTCAGCGAATGATGTCCTGGAACCTCTGGCGATTGGCAGAGACTTGTCGCAACTTCGTGCCACCAACAGCAATAGGACGTTCGCTGTTGAGCTGGATTAAAATTGTTGTCAATTCATCAGTCACAATAAAGCAACATTTCCATTTCCGACAGTCACACTGCTGCGAAGCAAACCCAACGGACCAAACAAGAAGAGCACGAAATGATGAAACTGATTTCTTATCCGACTTGAGCTTGGGTGTCGGGATCTTAAAGGCGTGTCGCAAGTCGATTGTACGCCTCAGAAATTTTTTGGAATGGTTGGAACTGCCCATTTTTAGCTCCCGACGTGTCGTCCCTTCCAGGATGGTACATCTTCGCACGGATGTATTCGTTCAACTCTGGATCTTCCATATCCCTCAGTTTTGAATTGCGATCAACTTCCTATATTTCCCCAACGAGTTAGCCGCTTATTGAGCAGGAAGTCGAAAACATGCCTCATCTTGAGCACCTCGAATCACTTCCCTCGCAATCTCGGCACTGATATCCCTTATCCTCTCCAGTTCGGGATAAATGAGACCCTTCGATTTCTCCTCCGGAGTCAAGGAAGCAGCGAGAGCCATCGCTGCGATCTGGATCAGTGATTTGGGGATCGTCGACACTTGAGCGTTCACTGCCCCGAGTCCAATTCCTGGGAAGACATAGAAGTTGTTGCATTGTCCTGGTTTTCTTAGACTTCCTTCCCATTCGACGGGCTGAAAGGGAGACCCCGATGCAAATATGCAAGTGCCATCTGTGGCGGCGAGAGCTTGCTCATACGTGCACTCGCTCTTTCGTACCTTTCACACATCCAGTTCAGCAACAAGCCTGATTGCAGGGAGAGAACAGGCAGAAACGAACGGGATTGCTGAGCGGAAAGATGATGGGGCGAGCATTCGTAGATTTTACCAATTTCAGAACCTCTTCTGTGAAGGAGCCACCGACAGTCGAGAGACCAAGCAGAGCAGTGGGCTTGACGTGCTGAACGACCTCTAGGAGAGATTTAAGTTTGGGAGTTTGAGGATCAGAGCGAGAGAGGGAGCGTTTGTGGGGAGGGAGAGTGTCGCCTCGGTTGTCGGCAATCAGTCCCTGAATACGTTCAGTATTAACCTTTGCTTTCGATCTAGGAGAATGCAAATACCTTAGAATCCACCAACCAGATCATCTCCTTTGCCTTTGAGCGCTCGATCCTCTCGAAATCTACCAGCCAGTCCACAATCATCTCTGCAATTCCCACTGCTGCAGATCCAGCACCAAAGAATACGACTTTCTGATCCTGCACCGGCGTTCCGGACATCTTGAACGCATTAATCAACCCAGCGAGAGTCACTGCTCCGGTACCCTGGATATCGTCATTGAAACATGGCTGGTGAACAGGCATGCAGGGTCAGCGACACTCTTCAACATCCCTGTGCGAAAGGAAGGAGTAGAGCAAGGAAAGACCTACAAAGTGTTCCCAGTTTTCTTCCAAGAGTTCGAAAGCAAGCTCTGTGTTGAAATCTTCGAATTGAACAATGGCTTGCCCATCCCATCGCTTGTGAACGGCATGAAGGAACTCGCGAACGAATTCTTTTGCTTCTGCATTCGGAATGCGTTCTTCTCGCAAACCGATGTAGTTTGGGTCTTCCAGAAGACGTTTCGTCGAGGTGCCATAATCAAGGACGACTGGAAGAGTGCGCTCTGGATGCAGACCTGTCCAACATCGTGGTGAGAACCGCTTTATGAAATAGAAAGGGACAAAGACTAACCTGCTCCGCCGACGTAGAGACTGAGCTTGCCAATAGGTATACCTTCGGACCAGCCAATGTCAACACGAGAACAAAATGGCACGACAAATTGAGACGGACCAATGCCTCCTACTCCTAGATCTCCAAGACCCAAAATTCGCGATCCGTCAGTGACGACAATCATGTCCACTGGTGCGTTCTTCTTCCATTGAAAGTTGGCGATGATGCTCTCGAGCCTGCCTTTATCTTTGAGGGAGAGATAGAGCGCAGGGTGAGACGTCGTGAGCGGAGGAGGAAGTTGAGAGAAAGTCTCGCAAACTGTTCCTATCGTAGGCGTGTAGATTAGAGGCGTGATTTCCTAGCACCAAAATGTGTTCACAAATTGCCTTGTTTCGGCGCAGAAGTAGAAAGTGACATACTGAGAGATTTTCGATTAGCAGTCGGTAGAACACGTCGTGATTATTTGTCCTGAGGGACGCGAGATAGTTATACCTGTTCCCTCGTCAGCGATGACAGCACTTAAAGCGAGGAAAGCTGACTTTTGCATCTCCCCCTCAATGCTCCTTAAATGCACCAAACACCTGCCTGCCTCCTTAATAACCTCCACTTCCCTCTCATGATGCTGCAACCCGACAGGTCGCGTCTCGTGTATGTGCAATTTCGAACGGAAAGCTTCGAGCTTCATGTCTGTGAAAGAACGGAAAGAGGTGAGTACGTTTTGCATTGCTCTATTCGTACTTTTATTTTCTAGAAAATCTTGAAAAAGAGGGAGAAGAAGACACTGAAGAAGAAGAAGAAAAGTGCTCCGAGTCGAATGGTGGTTGTTGTAACGTCACTTTAGGCTGGCCGCTTCGATACTGCCACCGGCGTTTTATTCAAGCTGCAACCCCAACCAACTCGGACGCTCAGGCTTCGCAGGAAGGAGATCGCGTGAGCACGCAAACTATGCATCCTCCGCCCTCCTCCATAAATTCGGACCTTCAAAAAAAAGCAAGCGAAAGTACTTGAGAGCTGAGTTCAAGACGCACCTGAGTTGAGATTTCCAATAGCAGCGTCCAGCAGACTCTGAACCCTTCGAGGATCTTGCGAGGGGCTTATATATTTCTGGTCGTCAAGATTAGCGGGAGAAGAATGAACAGCTTCCTGAGGTGTCCGATTACCGGTAAGTAAACTTGAATCGAGTGAGTGTGACTTTGCTGAGCTCATTGGAGATGAATTTGGCGTGATTGTCGAGTGAAAAGAGCGAACGGAGAGATGCTGTTGATGGTGTCCGATGTTTTTCAGGCGAGTTGTTGAAGGTGTCAAGCCTTTGAGGACTCCGACGCGGGAAAGGAAGGCTCCAGACATAAATATTTGGTAATTCTGGGGAATCTGGGGAATCTGGGGAAGCAAACTTGATTGATTGGGATGATAAAATCAGCCCAAGAAGCAGCACCTTCCTTTTCAATTCAAGCTTTGTTGACCCCAACGCCTTCTTCAGCCTCCAACTCCGCCTTCCACTGACTCCAACCAATTTCGATGAATCACATTCGAAATACGCGTCGGGACGCGTCTATATCACGGCGCCGCTGATCTTCTCTTTATCGTTCCAATTTTATCATGCATCCCCGAAGGAGACAGTTCACAGAGCCGTCATACGGATTTCAACTGTTCAAACCAAGCAGAAATTGCACAATGCTAACTATTCTCAAATCTCCATCTTGCACAACCTTCAAGATTGAAGACGTCCATCAAAATGTCAGTTCCGTCTTCTGGAGATGCTTGGTCACCTCGTCCACCTTCCATCCCGCTCTCTTCCTCGAATAGAAGACGGGACAGTCGTAGTTGACACACGCGACTTCTGCTTGAGCAGGAAGACGAGAGCAAGAGCGACAGATAGATTTAATGTCCTCAAAACGTTTGGTTGACCTTTGCAGGCGGTTGAGGAGGGTGAAGGAGGCAGCGGATGGGTCAGATGCGCACTCCTGACAGAGACCTGCGTTTGGGACAGTCGGTTTGTATGAACGAAGAAAGGGAGAAGATAAGGGATGCACACCGTTTGTGATTGTTTGCGCGTCCGCCTCGCAAACAACGCAACGAGAAGAAACAAAGTGTTCATCGATCTTGATCCGTCCACTATTATCTCCTTCGCTTCCAGCGATTGCGCGCTTCTGTTTCGGCATATCTTTCCACCAACTCTCTACATCTGCGCCGACAAGATTGAATAGGCGTGCGAGTGGTTTGATGAAATGGTTATTGATGTAGTAGTTAATGTCCACCATGTTCCTCCTGTAGCCCTCAGGTTGATCGAGGGATGTATCGGATGAGAAACAGAGTAATGGACGAACCGGTCAGCCATGAATTCGTCTGGGGCCAAAGCCCTATCTACCTGCCTGTTTCCAACGTCTGATTGTGCAATGATGTATGGTACTCGTTCATAGAATAGAGGTTCGGCACGAGGATCAGCTTGCATCTTCCGGCTCGCCACTACAGCGCCAGGAGGTGGTACTCCATTCTCACTATAAACCTGTCAGAGCACTGTTGGAGATACACTCGAAGGCAGAAGGATGCACCTGTATGTCCCTAGCCGTACTTCTTTCGCAAAGAAGAAGTCTAGAGGGGATAACTCGCCGGCCATGAATCGCGCCCATTGGGACTGCACATACGCCTTCACTTGGGAGAGGTCTGAGGTGCGAAACAGGATCCTGTGGCACTGATTTGTAAGCTGTTGATAAAGGGAAACGGGGACGGATCACTTTATTGCAGCTTCCTCCATCTTTTGAAGCGCAGGCGTTCCGTCTCTTCGAATTACTTCCAAGCCTTTGGCATCGAATCCCGGTTCCGTATCCTGCAAGCTTTCATATTTGAAACCAACATAACGCTTCTTAGCGAGAAGAATGCTGGGCAAATAGACCTGTTCCAATATCAATCTCAAGTGCCGACTTCAGGGGATCGTAGAAAATCGAGCACACTTTTTCAAATTTGAGTTTGACAGGGTAAGGATTGAGCGAAGTGATATGATCAGCAATCTCGTTGCCTATCCTCAAAGCATCCTCTTTCGTCTTCCCCGGTAGATACACAAAAAGAGAATCCGTGTCTCCATAGACGACCTGAGCTCCCCATTCAGGGGTGCCTTCTATAACGGACAAGGAGCGTTCGAGTGTATCACGACCGGTTTGGACAATGGCGTCAGCGATTTCAACGCAAGGCATACGCCCGGAGAAGGTCGCGGACGTGTAACCATACTACGAATAGTCCATCAGAAGACCAGAAACCGGTGAAAAGAGCTCACCGAATGCACCTGTAGGTCCCTAGCCGTACTTCTTTCGCAAAGAAGAAGTCTAGAGGGGATAACTCGCCTGCCATGAATCGCGCCCATTGGGACTGCACGTAGGCCTTGACTTGGGAGAGGTCTGAGGTGCGAAACAGGATCCTGTGTCAGTGATTTGTAAGCCGAGGATTGATAAAGGGAAAAGAGGACGGGACCACTTTATTGCAGCTTCCTCCATCTTCTGAAGCGCAGGCGTTCCGTCTCTTCGAATTACTTCCAAGCCTTTGGCGTCGAATCCCGGTTCTGTATCCTGCAGACTTTCATATTTGAAACCGACATATCGCTTTTTAGCGAGAAGAATGCTAGGCAAATAGACCTGTTCAAACATCAATCTCAAGTGCCGACTTCAGGGAATAGTGGAAAATCGAGCACACTTTTTCAAATTTGAGTTTGACAGGGTAAGGATTGAGCGAAGTGATATGATCCGCAATCTCGTTGCCTATCCTCAAAGCATCCTCTTTCGTCTTCCCCGGCAGGTACACAAAAAGAGAATCCGTGTCTCCATAGACGACTTGAGCTCCCCATTCAGGGGTGCCTTCTATAACGGACAAGGAGCGCTCGAGTGTATCACGACCGGTTTGAACAATGGCGTCAGCGATTTCAACGCAAGGCATTCGCCCCGAGAAGGTCGCGGACGTGTAACCATACTACGAATAGTCCATCAGAAGACCAGAAACCGGTGAAAAGAGCTCACCGTGACATTGGCGATGTATTTCAAACCAAGCTGTCGTGCATTCATCATTTTCAAGAACGCCTATTCTATCGTTACCCGGCGAGGTCCGGAAGGAGGAAAGCATACCCTGTCGTCTTTGATAGCTTTCATAGCCCCCTTTACCATCACCCTCGTGTCCAAAATCTCGCTCAGCATCTTGCTCAGAAGGCTCTTCCGCACATGGGACTTGACAAAAATCATGCCATTTGGAGAAATGTTGACATCATCCCTAAGAAGGCTAAGTAGCCCGGGTGGAGGATTAATCTCTGTCGAACCCAACTTGCTCTTCCCTTTGAAAACGGCGGTGCGTCCCAAACAGGTCGAATAGCAGTAATTGTAGGCTAGACAAAATTGTGAGTATGAACAAGCACCAGTAGGCGGGACCGACCGATCATCACGGATGGATAAAGGCTTTGAAAGTCCAGCACAACTAACGGCCCTTTGTAGAAAGCGGACTGAGGTTCCATGATCAAGGGGATGCATTCGGCAGCATTTTGCTTTCCAACATCCTCTCTGCTGGGAGAGATCATTATGAAACTTTCTGGCTTCACGATTCGAGACATGACGGATTCGACCTTGAACTGCGAACCGCGATTGAGCACGGAGAGAAAATCGACTCCAAAGATGCGAGCAAATTCCCTACACACAAATCAGGCTAGATGACTACCGCACGAAGGAAAGCACTAACGCGTTTCTAGTCACGATTTCAGCTTCATCCAACATCTCTATGACCATGTTCACCTTTTGCAAGTAATAGTCGAACACTCTCATGACCTTCTCCATTTCTTCGCTGTGATACCATTGCGTCAAATGCGCATATGAGTATTTTGGAACACGTTTATGAAGGACGTGGTAAGCGGTGTTTTCAAACGTGTAGCGAGTGAGAGCGACATCAGAACGAAGAATCCGCCATAGTGGCAAGCAATGTCTCCCGTCAATCTTCAACGTCGAACCGTGAGTGTAACCTGTGATCACCTTAACGTTCAATCCCAAAAAGGAGCGATGACGCACCCCACCGATCTTCAGTGACACTCGCATGTCTCCCAACAGCGTTGGTTTGAGCTCTTCCAAGTTCCCAAACCAAATTGAAGCCTATGTATAAATCTCAATACTGCCATGGTGAATGCACAAAAGGCTCACCTAGCTCTTTTCCACGCAGCATGAGGTAACCCCAGGACATTGTTTGAATCTCATAGCCTGTAACGACTTCGGGATCAAATTCCTTCATCTTATCGATGAATTCGTTGACCAATTCCGTCTCATTATCCACCACAATGAGGTTCTTGAGCGCAATGTTTGTGAGGTCTAGATTTGGGGAAGAAACAGCAATGCATCCAGTGGTGAGACCATTGGCTTCTTCGCCGAATCCAGCTTCTGTTTGATAGCAGTAAAAAATTGCTCGCATTTCGTCCTCACTAGGATCAGGGAGGAGGGTACCGCGGGTCTCCACTACATCGAGGCTCAGCATCCGACGTTGGAAAGAAGTTGGTGCGTACCGTGCAGCTCGACGACCAGAACACCCATATGTTGCTGAAGACGATTGTTTTCATCTCCTTTGAGGGGACTGAATTTCGGAGCATTTGCTTGGGTGGGACCAACGACCTTTTGACAAGGTCTATGCGTCGGAAAGGATGTTGAAAAGGAGGTAAGATACGTACTTGAGATGCCAGGAGCCATTCAGTCTCCATCGCCAATTCCTTTCCGGGGATAAAGTCTATGATGTTAGTCGGTTCAAGTTAGAGAGCAGAGGAAGCAGGATACGCATATGGCTTACATGGGCCAAGGGATTTCTGTCTAGTTGCTGCTCTTAACGAGGTCAGCGTAGGCGGGGATTTTGCAAACTCCCATCTCTTGATACCTATGGGCTTCTTCTTCTTTTTGGGGGAACATTTGGGCTCATTCATCCCACCGGCGTGTTCGAACTCCTTCAACCACTTGAGTCCATCACCAGGAATCTTGAACCTATGGCCGCCAAATTCGATCTCTCGAGAAGGCACATCCTTTTCATCACCATAGAATGCATTTCTGTACTCCTTTCTTCGAATCTTATGACTTTCGAGTGTTGTGAGGAGGTGTGAGGCGGGAGGGGGGAGGGCAGAGTATTGAAATGATTTCTTTCCTAGTCTTCCAAATGTGCGCACCTGCTTGATTGCGCCTGCGCTGAAGGATGAGAATACTGAAGGTCACAAGGTCACAGGACTCGCCTTGCGAACTCCACTCACTGCTCAGCGTCGAGCTTGGAGGCTCCATGATCCTGACGACCTTCCTTGGTCGTCCACTCTCGGGAGCAAGGCTCATAGGGATAACTACACCAGATGCATCCTCCTGTTGCTCTGGAATAACAAGTGTGGGTTCCAACGTAGGCTCCAATGGGGCGAGTTCCTGTAAATCGTCTCTTGCAAGAGCAAGAAGTCTGTCTAATCTCCCTTCTTTCTTCCTCCCAAACCCATCCAGCTGCTCCTGCGTTCCGAACCTCTTGTTCCCATCTTTAACTGCCACACGATCGCTTTGGAATCCCAATGCCATCGGGGAGGAGGAAGTCATATTTGACATGGACTTGAGGGGAGAACTCCGTTTGCGGGTAGGTTGGAAGTAATTTTGATGCGGAGCTTTGAAAGGAGATGTCACCGTCGGACTAGATTGCTCTCTGATTAAGTCAGTCCAGTTCGCCAGAGAGAGGGTAGGACCCACTCATCATTCTTCTCTTTCACAGGAGTGACAGGCGGAGCTTCAGGGGACGGGGGAGTTTGCTGCTTCAGTTGTTCCTTTGGTTCTGGTCGAATATCCTCCAAAGGAGTGTCTTGTTTTATCTTCCTTTCGTAACGCTTGGGATAGCCCTCATCTCCACCTACCACCTCTGCCTGTTTGTCCTCTTCCACCTGCTCCTCTTCCACATCACCCTGCAACCTCCTCCACTCCTTCTCCGCCGCCGCCGTCCCTTCCCTGTCTTCCCTCTCCACATCTTCACCCTCCTTCATCCACAAACCCGCAGCCTGAGTACCAAACCACTCGAGTTGCCTCATCTCCTCTTCGTCCTCTTCATCCGCCTCCACTCTAGCCACATCTATCCGCCTTTTTGCAGCTTCTAGTTCAACACCATCGCCCATCCACCCTCCTTCCCCCCAGATACCCCAGATACAGCCTTCCTTTCTATCTTTCTCCCATTGCTCTGGCCATGTAGAAGACACGCTCTGGAAGGCAGTTGGGATGCTCTTCTCGAAAACGAGTGGTTTCAGAAAGTCATGGAAGGCTGGGCTGGTAGTCATCCCATTCACTTGTTTGTAGGCGGCAAGGGATTGTTGGGCGAGACTATGGAAGGCATTTACAAAGTGAGGAGAGGGGGAGATGAAAGGTTTGGTTGCGTTAGGACGCTAATCGCATTGATGAAAGACAATTAGTAAAAGAAGATTCAGGCGGACGAACCTCTTCTTCAGCGACGCGCTTTCCCCAGCTCCCGCTCCCGTCCTCCCCACGTACCTTCCGTCGCTCCCCCTCTTCGATCCACAACTCTCGAACGGAAGTCACGAGCTTCTCTTCTCTCCACTTCGCTGCCCAACCATCGTCGTCGTTTCGAGTCAAGTATTCACCAAAATCATGATGCACCTCCCTTTCTGCAAGAAGGCCACGATTGAGGATATGAGAGACATGAATATCGATCTCTAGGGTGGAAGAAGTAGAAGGTGACAAAGGATTTCGACTTCGAAGTGGCGTAGGAGTGGTGGCGTCTGTGTAGAGTGGAAAGCTGGAAGGAGGGCAGCCTTCGTATACTTCGTCCGCTTCTCACCTCTATGAATAGTGCCTCGAATGGTTGGACAGGTCATGAGAGAAAGCCTACCAGGTAACGGTTCTCGCAACTTCGCGCCGTCGCCAACATCCATCCATCCGCACCCATACAAGTTGAAATCGACCATCCACTGTAATTCAAAAGGAAGATGAGCCTCGCACACCTCCTGCTCATGCCTCTTGCTTGTCCCACCACCCCCTTCGCTCGCTGAGTGGAGCAGTGATATTCTTCCACTCTTGAGGATGCTCATCAGACGCATCCGAAATTTGGGATTAAGGTAGTATATCTTGAGATAATACTTGTATCCGACATGGTAGCCGTAGAAGGGGATGGCTTTGATAAGTGCTATGTACGCAATGTACTGGTTTTGGTTCGGCTTTGGTTTCCCTTTCCCTTTCTTCCCATTCGTAGACTCGGCTCGTTGGAATGAGACGGACATGGCCGTGTTAAGCGATTTTCCTAACTTTTTGATGTATCGTTGCACTGTATGACGTAGATCAGAGATCCCTGATATGGTATGTCGACAAATGTGGGAAATGGCACAGCATAAGGAACAGAGGCTGACAACATAGAGACAAAGTAGCAGTCCAATAAACAACCGGCTCTCGTTATGGTGTAATAATGGAGTTAAGACAGGACATCACAATTTCGGAGCGTTCACACCCTCCGTTCTGGTAGAAGACAAGAGATGTCGTATCAATGCCCAGCATCCTCTCATGAATCACGTCAAAATCACAGGCTTTCTCCAAGCCAAAGCTAAATTGCATGCTCACTCTTCTCTTTGTTTATTCTACCTTATACACCCAAGGCAAAAGACTCATCATTTTGAAATTGAAACAAGGGTTCTAAATCGTATTTCTGGCAACCAGAATTTCGAGATGCAAACGAGGGTTACGATATCAGTCTTTTTTCAATAAATGTCTGGAGTCTGCTTACTGAAAGGCGTAATTCCTCATTGTTGAATGCAAAACCATGCATGCAAGGCAGCTGCGAACTTTGGCTTTGATAATTGTTCCTGTCTGAATTCTATGCTAAAACATCCTTATGCAGCTATACCTCATGAAATTACATACGAAAGGGCTAGTTACGAAACTCTCATCAACTTTCAAGAGGGAGGTTGAAAGCATGAAACAAGCTTGCAGTGAGGAAGAAGACCCACCGTTCTCTACTTCAATCCTCTCTCCCTCCGGCCAAGGCACATACACATATGGGAACGCGCCCCACACATTAGCAGCGACTCTCTGTCCCCTCTCCGTCGCTCCATAGATCCTGATCACTGGCAACTTGTCGAAGGTTTCGCCTGTGGGGAGCAGCGGTGAGATGACTTGTTGGCGGAGGAAGGCGAGTTGAGAGGGAGGCTCGTCCATGTGGACGGAGATATGGGTCAGTCGAAGGCGGAAAAGGGAGGAGCTGGGAGAGGACATGGTTGTTGGTGGCATTGGTTTGGTTTCGCGTTTGATTCACACATATCATAAGTCACGTGTTGCCACTGGGGGGCCAGAAGAGGGAAATGCTATTGTTCTAAGGCGATCAAACCATCAAAGCTACCCACCACTTCCTCCTTCCTCTTCTTCCTGTTGCTCTCTTCTTCACTCTCACTGACGTCATTATCTTCCTCTTCCTCTTCTCTCTTCACCCGCTCTTCCTTCTCCTCTTTCCGCTTCTCCTTCTTCTCCTTCCTTTCCTTCTTAACCTCCTTCTTATCCTTCTTCTTGCTCCAGCTCTCGCTCTTCTCTCGCTTCCGCTTCCCTTTCCGAGTTGAGAAAGGACGGTATGGATTTGAGCGGCGAGTTCCCTCGTTGGAGAGAGCACGATCACTCTCACCTTCATCCTCTCTCCTATCCCCATGCCTCCCGCCCGAACAGCACCAGCACTATCTCCTGATTCGCCAGTTTTAGAATTTGAGGATTGGGAGAGCGAGAGAGAGAGCGAGTGCAGCTTGGTGAGAATGGGAAGGAGGTAAGCTAATGTCTTGCCTGACCCTGTTATGGCCTATGTACATTTAGTTGTTATTGAGGTGGACCAGTGAAGGACGCACTTGGACAACTACATCCTTAGATTGACTGAAGAGGGGGATGACAGATGCTTGAACTGGTGTCGTGCGTGAGTATTGGAGGTCTGAGAGTGCTTGTAGGCTGTTGGGAAGTCATCAATATTTGCATTCTGGACAACACTAGCCACAACATTAATGCGACTGATGATGATAATAACGACAATAATGCAACATGGACAATGATAATGAAAAGATAAGGAAGCAAACACATACATCCACTGAGGCAACGGCGGAGTGAGCGCAGAGAAGTAAGGTCCAGTAGCGAGGGACATTCTTACTGTGAGGCAGAAACCTCTGACTGTGTCGTGGTCTGGATACAGAATCAGGGAGAGAATGAGAAGAAAAATAATAAACTTCGGGCGGAAAAGAGGTCGGGGTTGAAAACTCTGATCGATTGAGATCACTTCGGAGCGGGACCAAACCTTTTGCTCCGCACAGTTGTACAACGACCATCGCCTCCAACCTCACTCAACTTGTACCACCACCATCAACCTCTCAGTCACCGTCAGCTGGACCAGGACAGCAGAATCACTGGGGAATCAGTAGATTCAGCGGGAGAATAGCAGGATTTGGGAGTTTTATATCTTAGAGCATCTCAACTTCAACGCAGGAGGCGACCCCACACTTCTCTTTTTCAGCATCCAGAGCCGTTTCATCTTTGAAATATCCATCTTTCTCCTCTTTTCCCTCTTATTCTCGAGCATTCTCCACCCTCGTCTTTTCCCTTCACCTCAACTCGAATATTCACATATTCACTCTCAAAACACGAAAAGTGAACATGGGCAATCGATACACATATCTCAGTCAGTCCATTTCTCTGCCCCAACAGCTCATGATAATTGACAAGAGGGCACAGTTTGCTCATTCGTAGCATTCGGTACGCCTCCCAGTCCCTCCTCCTACGCCACTGACATTCATCAAAAACTTGCTCTTCCGTGGCGTCACAGGTGGCTTCCTGTTCGGTCCGTCTTGTCTCCTCCTCCTCCTCCTCCTCCCGATCCATTCAACTGACTGAATTTCGACCATTCATTTTGTGTTCTTTGTTCGATACGTACAGGTTACGACTCGTGCGTTCCCCTCTCTTATTCTCTAACAGGAGCTAATGAATGAATGTCCCCGTGTTCCTTGGCCCTTCTTCGACTGTTCGACGCTACTCCACTCCAACTCCAACCCCAACTCCACAATATCGAAATTCGATCAATCTAACCAACGTATCCATGGATTCGATTCGGTTTGGTACACATGATGATGCGTGATGGTACCGTGCTGCAGAGGGAACATAGCTGGCGTCATGCAGATGTCCGCCTTCATCAAGGCATTCGGGAACCATGTGGAACCTGGAACTGTGGGAGGGGCGATTGCAATCATCGATGGAGAGACCTATCAAAGTGCGCATCTTTCCTCCTGTTCTTTCAATATGCTCATCGATTCTGCCTATTGGAACAGTCTCGAGTACCGACAAAAGCTTGATCACCAGAAAAAACTCGAGCTCCTTCAAGTTCGCCCCTCCGCCTACCCTCACACTGGTCGAAACATGGCCGCGCTTCCTCTTCCCCTTCTTCCCACCCCCGCCTCCTCCTCCGATGAAATCGAGCACCCTCCCAGGTGTGCCGACGAGTATCCAGCCGCCGTCTCGATCATACCTCTCTTGATCCTCCTTTAGTTCGTTCCCGCCAACGAGGAGAAGGGTGGGGATGGGGGATGATGTGGTTGGAGGTACGGATGTGGATGTGGATGTGGATGGATCTGTAGATGCGAACAATGTAGATGCAGATGTGGACGGCGATGCAGAAGAAGATGAGATTGAGGATGTGGATGTGGATGGGAGGGAAGAGAGAAGTTGAGAAAGGACGGTATGGATTTGAGCGGCGAGTTCCCTCGTTGGAGAGAGCACGATCGCTCTCACCTTCTTCCTCTCTCCCATCCCTATGCCTCCGGCCCGAACAACACTAGCACTATCTCCTGATTCGCCAGTTTTAGAATTTGAGGATTGGGAGAGCGAGAGAGAGAGCGAGTGCAGCTTGGTGAGAATGGGGAGGAGGTAAGCTAATGTCTTTCCTGACCCTGTTATGGCCTATGTACATTTTATTAGTTGTTATTGAGGTGGAGTAGTGAAGGACGGACTTGAACAACGACATCTTTAGATTGACTGAAGAGGGGGATGACGGATGCTTGAACTGGTGTTGTGCGTGAGTATTGGAGGTCTGAAAGTACTTGTAGGCTGTCGGGAAGTCATCAATATCTGAATACTGGACAACACTCGCCATGTCATAATGCAACTGATAATTACTACAATAATGCAACATGGACAATGATAATGAAAAGATGAGGAAGCAAAACACATACATCCACTGAGGCAACGGCGGAGTGAGCGCCGAGAAGTAAGGTCCAGTAGCGAGGGACATTCCTACTGTGAGGCAGAAACCTCTGACTGTGTCGTGGTCTGGATACAGAATCAGGCAGAGAATGAGAAGAAAAATAATAAACTTCGGGCGGAAAAGAGGTCGGGGTTGAAAACTCTGATCGATTGAGATCACTTCGGAGCGGGACCAAACCTTTTGCTCCGCACAGTTGTACAACGACCATCGCCTCCAACCTCACTCAACTTGTACCACCACCATCAACCTCTCAGTCACCGTCAGCTGGACCAGGACAGCAGAATCACTGGGGAATCAGTAGATTCAGCGGGAGAATAGCAGGATTTGGGAGTTTTATATCTTAGAGCATCTCAACTTCAACGCAGGAGGCGACCCCACACTTCTCTTTTTCAGCATCCAGAGCCGTTTCATCTTTGAAATATCCATCTTTCTCCTCTTTTCCCTCTTATTCTCGAGCATTCTCCACCCTCGTCTTTTCCCTTCACCTCAACTCGAATATTCACATATTCACTCTCAAAACACGAAAAGTGAACATGGGCAATCGATACACATATCTCAGTCAGTCCATTTCTCTGCCCCAACAGCTCATGATAATTGACAAGAGGGCACAGTTTGCTCATTCGTAGCATTCGGTACGCCTCCCAGTCCCTCCTCCTACGCCACTGACATTCATCAAAAACTTGCTCTTCCGTGGCGTCACAGGTGGCTTCCTGTTCGGTCCGTCTTGTCTCCTCCTCCTCCTCCTCCTCCCGATCCATTCAACTGACTGAATTTCGACCATTCATTTTGTGTTCTTTGTTCGATACGTACAGGTTACGACTCGTGCGTTCCCCTCTCTTATTCTCTAACAGGAGCTAATGAATGAATGTCCCCGTGTTCCTTGGCCCTTCTTCGACTGTTCGACGCTACTCCACTCCAACTCCAACCCCAACTCCACAATATCGAAATTCGATCAATCTAACCAACGTATCCATGGATTCGATTCGGTTTGGTACACATGATGATGCGTGATGGTACCGTGCTGCAGAGGGAACATAGCTGGCGTCATGCAGATGTCCGCCTTCATCAAGGCATTCGGGAACCATGTGGAACCTGGAACTGTGGGAGGGGCGATTGCAATCATCGATGGAGAGACCTATCAAAGTGCGCATCTTTCCTCCTGTTCTTTCAATATGCTCATCGATTCCGCCCATTGGAACAGTCTCGAGTACCGACAAAAGCTTGATCACCAGCTTCCTTAGCATCGGGTACCCACTCTTTTCCAATAAGCTCAATAGAAGAGGGAATGACTTTTCTTTTTATTGGTAAGGACCTTCCTCGGCGCCCTGGCTGGCGGTTGGATAGCGGATGCCTTCGGTTCGTTCCTCTCTCTCCCAGCAACGCATTCATGCTAACTCGGAGAGGAAATAGGTCGAAGGGTGCGTCTCACATTCCTTTCAACGATAAATCGATTTGTTTTTTCTTCCGAACCTCTCCCGGAACTAAGTGACTGACTGGCCGGGACCATTGAACAGGGAGGAATCATCATATCCGGTCTTGTCCGTCCTCTTCCATCTCTCCTTCTTTCTTTATGATAATAAAGTGAAGCTGACTATCTTCTTCTTGCTTGTTGCGCAATAGGTCTTCTTGGCCGGCGTCACGGCTCAGACTGCTTGCATGTCTATACCCGGCCTGTGTGCTGGAAGAGTCGTCGCTGGATTAGGTGTAGGGATCATTTCTATGATGTGTGTACTTCCTTCTCTCCTCCTCCTTTCTCTCAGGCTTGACGTGGGCGGTTTGCTGATATGTTCTTCCTAATTTTTGTACAGGGTACCGATGTACCAAGCAGAAGCGGCACCACCCCACGTTCGGTACGTTCCTCTCCCTCCCCCATCTTCTAACGAAAGGAATTGACGTGTCATGGGGTACAGAGGAGCCCTGATCTCACTGTACCAGCTCGCTATCACCCTAGGCATCTGCGTTGCTCAGACCTTCAATTTTGCAACCGCCGATAATCTCTCCTCTGTCTCTTGGAGGGTGCCGTACGTTCAACTTTTCATTTCTTCTGTCAAAGAACGAGGCGAATTCTGATTGCAATTGGGTGTGACGTATACAGGATTGGCATCCAGATCGCCTGGGGCATCATCCTCATCGTGGGAGTCATGATGATACCCGAATCACCGCGTTATCTCGTCAAAAGAGGGATGACTGCGCAAGCTCTGAAGAATTTGGCCAAAATGAGAGCGAGGGGCGAGACCACCATTGCTGTGCGGGAAGAGTTCAGCGATATCATCAACAATGTCAGTTTTGGCCTCGTTCCTTCTCTCTTCTTTTCTCGGGCTGACACAGCCGATGGTGGATGGGCAGTACGAGTATGAATTGTCGTTAGGACCTTCCACTTATGCCGAGTGCTTCCGGGGGACCATGAGGAATCGGACACTTATTGGGATCAATGTCCAGATGTTCCAGGTCAGTCTTCTTCCTCCATACCCCATCGCACTAGGAGCGAGTTTGCTGAATGAACTGACAGCAATTTACGGGCATCAATTTTATCTTCTACTTGTTCGTCCACCCTTTTTTTCTTTCTCCCCCATGGCACCTCCGCTGAAAGAATCCTGCAGTGGCACGACATATTTCGAGAATGCGGGTATTTCAGCACCATTCCTTATCACCGTCAGTTATCTTCCTCTACTAATCCAAACAGAAACTGATCCTTCGTCCTTGACGAGCTCAGATCGCCACGGGCATCGTCAATGTGTTCTTCACTCTTCCCGGAATATGGATGGTTGAGCACTTGGGTCGTCGGACGTTCCTGTTCGTCATTCCCTTACTTGCCTCCCCTTTCGTTACTGGCCTCATTAGTGATGTGGCGATAGCCTGGGCGGTTCAATCGTGATGTGTGTCGCACAATTCCTCATCGGCATCGTGGCCGTCACGAAGGGCAACGAAACCCAATCAGCCAAAGATACGCTCGTAGCTTTCACCTTAATCTTCATCGCCGCCTTTGCCGCTACTTGGGTCCGTCTCACCACCACCACTATCCTTTGGAGAGTACGCTGATGGAGGATGTATAGGGGCCCGGAGCATGGGTCTTAACCGGAGAAGTGTTCCCACTCAAACTTCGAGGACGTGGAATGTCTCTTTCTGCAGCTTCGAACTGGTTTTGGAACTGGATCATCGCTTTCATTGTTCCTTATCTTTCTGACAAGGGCTACGCGGGATTAGAGAGCAAGATCACCTTTGTGTGGGGATCTCTGGCCGTTCGTTTCCATCCTCGTGTAGGAATGCATAGGCTGATGAGAACGTCTGCGCGGGACCTATAGGCTGCTGGATTTGTTTGGGCATGGTTCTTCGTGCCGGAGACGAGGGGATTGACGCTGGAGGAACTCGATGAGATGTTTGAGAGTCGATTACCAGCCTGGGAGACCGCTAAATTCAAACCTTGTTCGTATCCTTCCCTTTCCCCTCCATCCATACAAGAGATGAACTGACTGCGGAACTTCTAGCCGGTTTATCGACAACAAACCCCCACATCCTCTCGCAGATGAACGACCCAACACCCAGTTATGGGCAGGGACGGGAACATCGGGAGATGTCTGATTTCTCGTCGGACAAGGATGCGAGGACAGAGAACCTCACCATTTCTTCATCTCTGCCGTCGCATGCCTCAATAAGACCACCAGAGACTGCAGCAAATCCACTCGCGGTGGGAGGGAGGATCACCCCACGATTGTCGACAGGGACAAATCGACCGGGGACGGGGAATGAATATTACAGCTCATGAGACGCTGAGAGAAAGAGAAATAAAACGAAAATAAGTTTCGACATTGGATTCGGTGTTGTTTATCCGTGCGACGGGTGTCTGTCTTTCTTGGTTTCTCATTCGAGGTGCAGAGGAATTAGTTATTCCTTATTTCTTTCGTTATGCCGTTTTCCATCTCGAATCCTTGATTCATTTTGCTTCGCTCACTCAGTGCTCGATGGGTTTCACCGCTTTTGATTACTTATACATGTCGTACTTGTTGTACAACCGTTGGATTGGTGGAGATACCTGCGCGGTGGGTAACTAGCGTGATGAATGTCAATATCTATAGTCGCACTCAATCATTGCATTGCGCTCCACGAAGTTCCTCATGAAGTGTTATCTATAAGGGGGAGGTTGAAGCAAATCGACTGTTTATGGTGGGAAGCCTCGCTTCATCATGAATTCGAAGCAAGTGTGGTGGATTGGGGCGACGCTTAATAGGAAACAGGGACTCGTTGATTCATGCCATGTTACTTATTAAGGAACAAGCAAGGTCTTGCCATCTGTTAGCATTATACTATTAGATGGTACGAGATTGGGGCTTTCTATTGCAGGCAGTTGTTGCATAGGTGACAGAACAGAACGTAACCATTGTATCTGTTCCAATAAAGGTATACATCAGTATGCATTTTCATTGTGATTACGGGCAAAATTGTTCAGGAGATCAGATGGTTCCACTTGGTCACATACGGCTCCAAGCCTTCGAATTCATTAAATCAGTTTTTCATTTTTCAATCATCGCTTCTCTACACATTCCCATTTCCAACTCGAGCGGGAGACGAACTTACCATACACTTCAACTCAATCTTGACAGAATAAGTTACATGTAGGCAAAAATTGTCAGCTCGCACGACGAACTAGTCACCGCACGATTCCTAAATTGCCAGTCTCTCTCGAGATCATTAGACTCGAAAGTCATGGCAGTTGCTCCTCCATGGCGAAGAGGGTAACCGTGGCTGATCTAGGTGCAATGCTCAGCTTCCTTCGCTTCTCGAAGAACCAATGCACATACCTCTGAATTTTTTGATCGAGGGAAAAAAGTGCTCAGGAGGGTCCTTTTATACACAGTTGCTTGCGACCCTACCCCTAACCGTACTCACTCAACAGTTTACAGTTTTGCAGTTTAGTTTGCCAACACAACACCCATTCTCATTCTCTTTCCCTCTCAGAAGACACTCTCAAGAAGCGGACGACGAAATTCAACTAATGCTTACATGTTCAGCAAATGGTTCAGCGTAAACCAACCCAAACCTCGTCCTTCCGGCGTGAAGCGAGGTCACCAGCCTACCGAGTCCACAATCGGCTTAGAGAGTGTTTTGGATGGCGGTGAGTGTCTACTTGCTGCAGTCAAAGGACGGGTGGTTACAATGATGTTATGACGTTTAATATATCTGAATCAACTGTTCTGAAGGCTCGTAGAGCCTTTTGAAGTTATTTTTCCTCGCGTTGCTGAGATTTTCCACCCCAACAAGTTTGCTTGATGATATTGGAAAGATCGAAGGAAGTTAATATTGCTGTGAAACTAGATGACCGGCCAACGCACGGCCGCAACCTTTCTCGAAGCACGTCAGTCTCCCTGAGCCCTGCTGTCGGAGCGGGCATTCTTTCTTCTCGTCCCCAACCTCGACGGCGTCCGACTTACTCAGAGGATCACGGTTATGGGAGTCCTCGTCCGCCAACCTTCACTTCATCTCGTGGTTGGCTGCAGAGTCCCACACGACTGACGCCTCGAAAGATCGTGGTCGCAGTATTCGTCTTCTTCACCTTCGTTCTTCTTTACAAGCGTTGGAGCGACGACAAGTTCAACCAAGCTCCTCTTCCTAAACCTACCATTTACAACAGTGAGTCCCTGTTCCATAGGAAAACCAGCCAGTTTGTTGATGTTGAGGCCGAGAGCAGGTATCGAGAGTTACGAAGCAGTTAGATACCAGCATCTCAATACATCAGAGTCCATCATCCTTCCCCAGAAAACCCGCATTTTCCACGTTACCAAAGAATTCGGTCCAGCCTCCATGGGAGGACTTGGAACGGTCGTTACAGCATTAGTCAAAGCTCAAGCAGAAAATCCTCTCCTGGACGTCTCCGTCATCATGCCATACTACTCATTTCTTCGATCCGGTAAAAAAATTCGAACAAGAGGATTCGCAGAACTCGCTGTCGAATATCGACAGTCTGCCCAATCCCGAACTTCTACCGTTTCATGCCACGTCTCCGTAGGCCACTGGGATTATTGGACCCAAGATCACCTCGACCCTGATTTACCCATCGAAGACAAGGAAAAGCGTTCCATTACGATTTACTTCGTCGGCCCTGGAGACGTTCAGCCGTTCAGGAACGCCTTTAAGGCAGAAAACAAGAACGATATTTACTCCGCTTACAAGCCTCTGCCTGCAGAATGGAAGGACCTCTATTTCGCGAAATCAGTATCCGAACTCGTCGCTTTCATTAATTCGGAATCTGACGACGCAACAATCTTCGGACACGACGACGACGACGACGACACCTCTGCGGTGATCGACGTCTTGCATGTCCATGGAGCAACAAACGCGATGGTAATGCATTATATCAAAAACTTCAGGAACCAGCATATGCTGGGCGAGAACCCTCCTTCCATTGTCTATACGCTACACGACTATCTAGATGAGGTAGAATACAGCAACCGAGTCTCCAACGTTGAGTCGTTCCTCGACACCGCCTCTCCAACGTCCTCAGCCCTGGACTATGAGTCCCTTCAGCCCTATGTCCACGAACAACAAGTCTTCACCTCAGCCCTCGGAATCGATCTGGCAGATCAAGTCACTTTCGTTTCTCGTTCAGTCGCTCGGGACTTGGTACAGCTGGAGATGGATTTTTACCTGAAGGAGCTTGTCCTTCCCTCCCTCCTCAGTGCGGCGAAAGCAGGCAACTTCTTCGGGATCTCCAACGGTATAGACCTTGAAGACGGCGCGAAGAACCCTTTCACAGGGTCCCGCTTGATCGAGGCAGAGCTGGCATTCCCTCGTGTTGGAGAAGATGTTACGTCTTTCTCAACATTCTGGACCCAGGATGAGACTGGTGGCAAAACAAAGGTGTCCTTTTATGAGACAAAAGTTAGAGCGAAGAAACACCTCATTGAGAGTCTACCCGACGTTTTCAATGAAGACGATCTTCAAAGGCCGTTCCTTCTCTTCATCGGACGTTTCCAGTACAATAAAGGATGCGACTTTTTCGATACCATCGCTCGAAAATTCAACGGTCGAATACGACTTATAGTCATGGGCCAGCACAACAACTACCCTTCTGACCGCTTGAAGATTCTCGCCAAACAGTTTCCCGATCGTTTCACCCTCATCGATGATGCCGCTTTCCAAGCGCAGTGGGGATCCATTCTCCGAATGGCGAGCGACTTCGCTTTTGTTCCCTCCTTCTCTGAATCATTCGGAATCGTCGCAGCAGAAGGCCTCCTTTTCGGAATGCCAGTTATCAGCAGTGGAGTGGGAGGATTGGCGGAATTCCTGACGCCGATCAAAGACGACAAGAAGATCGGAAACGCCTATCTCTTCGATGCTTTGGGCCAAGACCCAGTGAAAGAAGGCTTGCCCCTCGCTAAGGATCCTGAACTATTCATGGAACCGGCAGGGCGGAATAAGGCTGCGCTGGCTAGAGCGAGGACGAGGCTGTTGAGCACCTTAGACGTTGCCATCGCTGAGTGGGAGAGGACAATGTTGCTTCCTGACGCTAGTTGGGTAGATAAAGAGACGTTCGTCAGACGTTTAGTAAGTAACGCATTGGGGATGAGTTGGGATCGAGACGGTGGACCAGTAGATGAGGTACGCCTTTCTTCCTCCCGCTTCTCACCACAGAACTGATGGAGCCTGGTCTTTACTGTACAGTATAATCTTGTGTACCAACGAGCTCTGGATCTCGTTGACCGGTGATAATTGATAGGGAGTCTTGGGTAGTCGGATGCTAGTAATCTGTGCTCTTTCGCCTTTCGTAGTTCCTTTATCCTTTCATTGTGCATACTCCCGTGTCAATATCACTACTATTCGGAAGCCAAGGTCAAACCTCCATCTATTGCGATCAAGATGGCGAGTACAATCGGGTATCACAATGACATCGAAAGAAAAGAATAACGAGTGTGGATCATGAAAGGTGAGATCTGGAGAGGAGAGCAGGAGAATAAACTAGGATAATTAGACATGAGAGTTATGAAACTATATACCGCAGCCAGTTTACCATTCACTGATGGATTCTTCTAAAAACTTGAGCTTCTGTCTGCTGCTGCTAAGGCGGAGAGAAAGCCGATCAAACCGAGACGAAAACAACAGAATCAACGAAAGTCGAAGTATCTATTCCACAACACAATTCGTCAGTTTTCTTCGGAGCCATACCTCCGTTGATGAAGATTACTAACCAAGCCCAAACCAAGGAACGATTCAAAAATGGCTCATCGAAAGATTACTCTGTCCAGAGAAATCCAATCCCGTCTTCTCTTCCTTTCCCACCAGCCTCTCCCCATCGACTGAATGCCGAGGCGATCTGGATCCCTCAGCAGAGCTCCTCGGGCTGATTGACAAGCTGGTCGCAAAGGTAGTCGCTGAACTGGCCGTCGTGCCCATCGAGGAGGAAGCGGCGGTTTCAACCGAAGAGGCAGTGGAGGAACGAGAGAATATACTCCTCCTCTTCGACTTGCACCTTGCTAACTTCGACTTCTTCTCTTTCTCTTCCGTCGGTGTTGGAGGCACCTCGGAGATGGAAGGGCTCGCAAGAATAGGCGTGAGAGTGGGTGACATGTCTTCGTTTGACCGTTCCCTGATGATGGGAGGAATGTCCAACGACTCCCGAAGACTGATAGCCGTCCGAGGAGGAGTGTCAGGTATGAGTTTGAGGACTGGAGTCGGAGCGCTGACGACCGACTTGAATTCGGGACGGGTGGGCCTTGTATTTGGACGAGCAGAGATGGGAGTCGAGAAACTACGTTGTTGGAGGGGAACGGAAGAAGAATGAGGGAGGAGGGATAGGCCACCGTCGAGGTCGGGGGCAGCGTGTGAAAGGGTGAGTTGCTGCATCTTGATATGTCGACAAGGACCTTTAGCGCTCTTCGTGCTACATAAGCTGCAGCTCGAACCTTGGTCCTTCACCTTTGGCGGAGAGGTGGTTTCCTTCTTCCTTCCGAAAAAACTTCGCCTACCGCTTGGGCTGATCGGCGACACCGGTTGATCTTCTGCAGTCGGAGAAGTATTAAAACTTTCTGCGGCGAGGGGAGAAGTGGTCAACTCGTGTAATTCCTCATCAGAGGCAACATCTCGAAGGAGGACGTCGACCCGCATCTGGCGTGACTCAAAGTTCGGTTTACGCTTAAGACTCGGACTCCTTAGCAAAGGGGATTGAGAGGCTGAAATCTGGGGAGAAGATGGTAGGGCAGGTAGACGGAGTCGATGGAGCAGACGGTGAAAGTACAGCTTGACGGGAACGAAGAGAAGGACGATGGTTGACACGATGGCCATGAAGCTAGCGTAGACGATGCCGAGGACTCGTTGACACTTGCAAACGAAGCCCGAGGTCTCCATCACGACCCCTGAAACAGGTCCAGCTGGATCTTCGTCCTCTCCAATCTCCTCCTTTCCTTTTCCCTTCTCTCGCCGTAGCAGACTCCCTTCTTCCCACATCAGCCTGGCGGTTGTCGATGACGTCTGGCCAGGAGGCCGCAAGATTGGAGAGATGGGGATATCCTTTGCTGCAGGCAGAGATGGAGGAATGAGAACGGGGGTATCCTTGAAAATAGAGGTAGAGGTAGAGGTAGAAGAGAAAGAGGAGACGCTGGTGGTGTCGAAAGCGAAAATGTCCTGGCGAAGAGGGACTACTTTGGGAGAAGACGAAGGAGAAGTCGAGCTGGACGAGCTGGGATTGCATATCTTCTTACCCCAACCCGAAAAGGACCTTCTTTTGCCGCTACGATCCCGGTCATGCTCTTCTTCCAATGAAAGTCGGTCTGAATTCGGGGAACTTGATGTTGAAGGGGACATTGCTGCTGAAGCTTGAAAAAAAAAATCGAAAGAGTACGACAACAGTTGGAAAGTGTAATGTAGCTGATGTTGTAGACGGCCAAGACTTTTGAGTCTCCTTTCCAACTGCAACAGACGAGTGGGTTCGGGAGCTACAAAGTTCGCGCGAGTGGCAAGCTAGGTATTTGTGGCTAGCTCCCCTGATGGAAGAACCAAGTCAGCACGGTATTACGGACGAGATAAAGATGCTAAAAACTATGAGCACCTCTTGTTCCAATGCTACTTTTCAACAGGAGATCAGGTTGCATGCGAACAATATATAACAAAGCACGATTGTTTGCTCGCGTTGTATCCCGAAAAGACCGTTTGCTACTGCAGAGTCTGTCTGGGAAAGGTCCAAAAAATTTGGAGAGAAATGAAGAAAGCGATATTATTCGCTTATGGAAGTGAGCAGATTGCTTACTCGAGGTCACTTGAAAATTACACAGGAAGCAAGACAGGGGCTTTCATACGCCCGGTCTGCCAGTTCAATTCCCACTTTCAACTTCCGTCCACGTGAGCCTCCGTGTACTGCACTCCTGTCGCTGATTTTGATGGACTGAAGTGGGTTGAGGGAAGATTAGGGGAAAGAAAAGAATGGAAAAAAAGGGCCGAAAAAAAAAAAGAAGTTTCCGGGGTGGAGACCGTTGATGACCGGGATTCTGACCCGAGACGGTTACGCAACGACGGTGAACAACACTCTCCGGGATTAGCGTCATTCCTGCGGAAGCAGTCCGTTAACACCTAAGCTTGCAAATTTTCTGGACGAAGTGAAAAATGGTCAAAGAGAGGCTGCCTTGGATGCTTTTGGCATTGAAAATGCGAAATTGAAAGTCAGGGGCAGATCTTGGCGTCAATACAGTTTGTTGCATCCCTTCTTTGCGCCCGCTTCCTCGGAAGCTCCGGGCAAGATCGCTGACCGAATTCGGCTTGGAATTCCATCTTGACCAGAAACTTTCCTCCAATCACGTCCCCTGATTTTGTCGCCTCTCCCCTCTCGACCATCAGTCGATGAGGGAGCATCAAATGATGAATTTGCTGAACTTCAATCTGTAAGTGTGCATGTCGCTCTCTGAAATAGTGACTGAAGTATGTTCCTTAAGCAGATGGTACAATAGCGTAGACGATGCCGAGGACTCGTTGACACTTGCAAACGAAGCCCGAGGTCTCCATCACGACCCCTGAAACAGGTCCAGTTGGATCTTCGTCCTCTCCAATCTCCTCCTTTCCTTTTCCCTTCTCTCGCCGTAGCAGACTCCGTTCTTCCCACATTAGCCTGGCGGTTGTCGATGACGTCTGGCCAGGAGGCCGCAAGATTGGAGAGATGGGGATATCCTTTGCTGCGGGCAGAGATGGAGGAATGAGAACGGGGGTATCCTTGAAAATAGAGGTAGAGGTAGAGGTAGAAGAGAAAGAGGAGACGCTGGTGGTGTCGAAAGCGAAAATGTCCTGGCGAAGAGGGACTACTTTGGGAGAAGACGAAGGAGAAGTCGAGCTGGACGAGCTGGGATTGCATATCTTCTTACCCCAACCCGAAAAGGACCTTCTTTTGCCGCTACGATCCCGGTCATGCTCTTCTTCCAATGAAAGTCGGTCTGAATTCGGGGAACTTGATGTTGAAGGGGACATTGCTGCTGAAGCTTGAAAAAAAAAATCGAAAAGAGTACGACAACAGTTGGAAAGTGTAATGTGGCTGATGTTGTAGACGGCCAAGACTTTTGAGTCTCTTTTCCAACTGCAACAGACGAGTGGGTTCGGGAGCTACAAAGTTCGCGCGAGTGGCAAGCTAGGTATTTGTGGCTGGCTCCCCTGATGGAAGAACCAAGTCAGCACGGTATTACGGACGAGATAAAGATGCTAAAAAACATTAACACCTCTTATTCCAATGCTACTTTTCAAGAGGAGATCAGGTTGCATGCGAACAATAGATAACAAAGCACGATTGTTTGCTCGCGTTGTATCCCGAACAGACCGTTTTTGCAACTGCAGGGTCTGTCTGGGACAGGTCCAAAAATTTAAAGAGCAATGAAGAAAGCGATATTATTCGCTCATGGAAGTGAGCAGACTGCTTACTCGAGGTCACTTGAAAATTACACAGGAAGCAAGACAGGGGCTTTCATACGCCCGGTCTGCCAGTTCAATTCCCACTTTCAACTTCCGTCCACGTGAGCCTCCGTGTACTGCACTCCTGTCGCTGATTTTGATGGACTGAAGTGGGTTGAGGGAAGATTAGGGGCAAGGAAAGGATTGGAAGAGATGGTCGTATAATAAAGATGAGTTTTCTGGGTGGAGACCGTTGATGACCGGGATTCTGACCCGAGACGGTTACGCAACGACGGTGAACAACACTCTCCGGGATTAGCGTCATTCCTGCGGAAGCAGCCCGTTAACACCTAAGCTTGCAAATCTTCTGGACGAAGTGAAAAATGGTCAAAGAGAGGCTGCCTTGGATGCTTTTGGCATTGAAAATGCGAAATTGAAAGTCAGGGGCAGATCTTGGCGTCAATACAGTTTGTTGCATCCCTTCTTTGCGCCCGCTTCCTCGGAAGCTCCGGGCAAGATCACTGACCGAATTCGGCTTGGAACTTCCACAGACCAGAAACTTTCCTCCAATCACGTCCCCTGATTCGTCCCCTGATTTTGTTGCTTCTTCCTCTCAATCATAAGCCAACGAACATCAATCTGCAAGTGTGCATGTCGCTCTCTAAAATAGTGGCTGAAGTATGTTCCTTAAGCAGATGGTACAGATGAGTCGCACAAGTGTGGACACAAGCCATGTATGTAGCCTGTGGAGTGCTGCACTCCTGGTCAAAGGAATATCCCACGTATTATCATGATAGAAGCAGGTATCCAGGTATTAGGCCGCCACAACAGTCGATTAAATTATATTCCAGTGGCAAGCTTGACTCGGAGCATGTCACCATGGTGCGAAAGGTTGTCCGAACAACATTGCACAAGAATTCTTGGGTCCTAGGAAAGAACCACATTAAGCTGAACTGTTCTGGCTTGGGCAAGGGGGTTTGTTGAAGAAAATTGTCGTATAATCTTTGTTATGACATGACCAGGAGACAATCCAAGGTCAAGCTCCTAGTCCCCTCCTCAAGCTTGAAGCCTCCTATAATAATGTGTCATAGTACGATAATAGACCTGTGGGTCTACATTCCATTGACAGGCTCTTCAAGTTTTCCTGAAACCCGTGATTGCTCTGCTTCTTTCCTTGAGTACAGTGAGACAGACAGCATCCCACTCGATACCACTGCACTTTTTGCCAACTGCAACTGCCACTGCAACTCCTATTCAAGCCGAAGCATTACACAACTCTTACGCACTGACTAGATCACGACAAGCGCAGTCTCAGTCAAGGCGCTGCTAAGGAATATTGACCTAATCCGGTGGTGTGAGATACGTTGCGGCCCATGTTTGGACCAAGCGGACATAAAGTTTCGTAGTAACGACCATCGATTCCTCCTCAGAAGCTCTGAGGTGTACAGTTTGGATGGCGGAATTGAGCTTCAACCTTCCAGGATCGCAAACCATTCGCTGCCTGAACGACAGACTGGAAGTTATACATGCTGGAACTTTGGCCAAAGTTATCGCCGCCGTGTCAATTGAGCGCATCGAGGTGAGAAAGTTTCCCCCCTTGTCGACTGGTCAGTTATGATTGACCGGTTCCGTGTAGATATCGACTACTTCTTCTCCTTCGCACTGGTTCAGAATTTACCTAAAAGGTAGGTATCCTCGTATCCAAGTGGCGCAAGGCAGCTCTCATCCTCGTGACCACTCCCTCGGTCTTCGTAGACTCTACAGTGTTCGAATTGCACACCGCAGAGCCCATTTCCAAGTCTGGCTCGCCCTTGTCTGGCCTCTTTGACCTTTTACACAATTGGAGTAAGGCGTATCACTTCGCCATCAGAGAACCTCCACCCCAAAGTGAGGGCTCTGTTTCGTAGGTTTTTTTTGTCACTTCTTTTTTTCATTTCTTTCTCACTGCATTCACCATGAAGATCCAACGAAGAAGATTCTTATGGTATTAATCTTGACTCTGCGAAGCGATCCAAGCGGAAACCTCTTCCTGCCCCAGTGAGTGGCTCCCCTCGAATATCCCCAAACCCATGACTCATGGTGTGCATCTGTCTTTTCTTGCTTGTGTGTAACTTGGTGGATTTACATTTTCACACTTCACACTTCGGATATTTCAAAGGTGATAAAAACACTTCATATTGGACCTCCCACCAAAAGAATGTCTTCACCCTCCCCAGATCCCTCAGACCTCGATCTTAGAACCATAAACGGTAACGCCGCCACCAGTTCACACCAACCTCTACCTTTGCAACAAGGACCTGAAAAGGTGGTCAAGAAACGGAGACTTCGGAAAAAGGTCGCGGAAGAGGATGAAGAACCATTACCTCCGAAGAAACGACGAGGAAAGAAGACAAAAGTGGACGAAGCCGCAAACGCTTCTACGTCCCTTAACAATGAGGCTCCCCCTTTCTTAGGTATTCTCATTCTTCACGTTCGTACGCCCACTTTTTAATGTCCCGTTGCTGTTTAGGTACCCTCTCCCATCTACCAACTCCTCCCTCAGTTTCCAGTTCCTTTGTTAAAGCGCCGGTCGCCTCCGCCTCCCTTTTGAACGGAGTAGATCACAAAGTCCCATCGGAGGCCCAAACTCCCACGACGACGGCGATGACAAACGGTCAGAACACTTCAGCTCGTCGAAAGAGGCCACGAGCGACGGAACGAACTAACCTCACCATAGCTTACAAGGCAGACAAGAGGGCATCCCAACCTACTGGCGTTCGCGATACTCCTATGCCTGCCGAAGTTACAGTCCCTGCGACAGCTGTCCCTTCGTCATCTACCCCCCCTATCAACCTTGCTGCAATGGAGAATGCACGGCCAAGGAAGAGATTCAAACCTGACGAACCAATCCCAGTTTCTCTCGCTGTTCCCCCACCTACCGCCATGCAGATCCCTCCTGTGGATATTCCCCGTCATCCTTCATTACCGATGCCTTTTACCATCCCCATGCCACAACTACCGAGGGTCGATTTTATAGGAATGGAGCAGAAGATGGAGTTAGTCTTTCGAGAGATGCGAGCGGTGTCCAAAAGCCTTGAGAAGCTAGGCGTTCATGACGTGGAAGGAACAGTATCTAACGACAAAGCTCACGAACTCCTATCCCAAATGGCGGCTCTAAGAAACGAGCTTCAAGACGAACGAAACACAAATCTCGAACTCAGATCACGAATAGTAAACCTCGAAGCCCAACTTACGGAAACAAAGTCCCTCCTCTATCACACTACCGTCGAAAGAGAGCGCTTATCCGGGTTCGAAGATTTGGTTCCCTTACGCTTGGAGCTGGAAACGGTGCAGGCACAGCTGAAGGTGAGCCGACAGGATGCAGAAACCGCCAGAGAGATGTGGCTAGTGACGGATGGAGAGAATCGGAAGCTTCAGTCGAGGATTCGAGATTTGGAATTGAAAATAAGCCCAGGGGGTGGCGCCAACGGGCGAGAGCAGTCGTCCACTCGTGACTTTTTTGGACGATCAGAACAGAGCTGGGAAGGCGGAGGTGATTCTGCTTCTGAAGGGCTTGGGAGCGCTGTGCCGAAAATCGTGGAAGATACTGAACATAAGTCGATCCCAGAATCTGTGCCAACTTCAAGCCACCCCACAGACGCAGGTGACGGTGCCACCGCGCGAGATGATGAGGACACGCCAGTTCGTCCGCAAATTGCGAATTTGAGGAAAGGAAGTGCTGCTTGGAACGGATCCGAAGATATGGAAGAAAGCGAAGGCTAATCCGAACTCTGTTGTTGCTTTGTCAGTTGACTTGATTCATGTTACCGTTTCAGTTTGAGGCAATTGTGTTAATCCCGGAAGATATATATTTTGATTAAGTGGAAATGTTATCGAACTACTACCCTCCTTTATTCGAATGGCCAACCAGTAGGTACACCTTTTGGAAGTACCGCCATTACCTTGTATTGGTTACCCATTCCAGCTTCATCGACTAACCTCTGAGCTGCTGAAACAATATCATCTCTCCGAGCTGAATTTCGAGGGTCGTTCGCCAACCGGGCTAACCTCAGCGGCAGCCCTAGAGAGTTCAGAAATTGTGCCTGAGTGAGAGGTCCATGAGATGTTGCTAGATAACATCTTCTAAGTATGCGACGTGTCTCTGGGGAAGAATATATATACCTTGCTCATTAAATGATTGTGAAATCGCCTGAAAGTCCACGTTTGAAGTGAGATCTATGAGACCAGGTTCGCGAAGTGGGGAGACAATCTCGTGTTTTCTAAAAGCCTGAGCCTTACATCAACTTCTCGCTTGGTTCAGCGCTTCGAAACGCGAACCCTGAAACTGTCTCCAAAGCTCCTAAAATCCCCATAGTCCGCTATGAATCCAACTCCCTTTGCGGGCTTTGCTCCGTCGCCACCGATTAGCTCCCCTATTTTCATCGCAACTGTCCAACTCAGTGGCGAAACTTCGATACGTTGCGTCGGAGACAGGTTGGTAAACATGGAGGGACGAAGGGATGGGTAAAGACTTGATGCGGTGGTGGCTCCAGGAGATATAACAAACCGAAATGAAGATGGAGAGGATTGGTCGACATCGACGAGAAGTTCGTGAAAATTATCTCCAGAACCTTTCTAATCGCCGTTGAGTTAAAGTCGCACGTCTACAACTCGATAGATGCCTACTTGGAAAATATGGATGGGTAATGCGTCGAAGAACTCATGAGCAATGAGAAAAGTGAATTCATTATCTTCGGCTGGCCAAGGAGTAGTCACAACGGTTCTTATGTAGAAGAACAACTCACACGAAGGCACGTCTTCGATTTTGTCGTACCAAAATAGCTCTCCCTTAAACTCCTTTTGGATCGTAATTTTTTGCTCCTTCTTCAGTTCCTCTGAAGATTCCACGAGTTGTACCTTCAGGGGTGCCAGACCAGGAACTTTGCCAGCGAAAAAGTTGAAAGTCTATCCCTAGTCCGTGTGAGCCGGTAGAAGAAAAGGGATAAAGAACTAGACCCGAATTATATCACTAGTGAGAGTACCTCTCCCTGGCCCGAGCTCAACCAGTCTAGTTTTCAAGGTTTTGGTACTCGATGGAACCTGCAGCGAATACTGAGTTATGAACCACGCTGCTACAAGCTGTCAGAAGAAATGTGAGCAACTACTGAAGTAAGGTAACAAATATGCACCTCTCCAAAGACCTGAGATATCTCAGGACTGGTGATGAAATCACCTTTCTTGCCAAAGATGGCTGCATGATCTCGTCGAGCGTAGTAACCGTGCTGAGGATGGGTCAAACACAAGTTCATGTATGTTGGAACTGGGATCGGTCCGTGAGCCTATAAATCATCATGAGAGAGGATGGAGCCACAAAAAACCATCCTCACCTTGATCAGAGAAGAAATTATGGGGAATAATGGATTGGTTTCTGTCTGAGCGGTAAATCGACGTCGCCAGAAAGACGGCTGCGATTGGGCACATGATGACTTTATAAGACAATTTCTGGTCAAATTAGCAGCATTTCTCTTCATTTTCAGAACCAAACGGAGGAGAGCTGAAAGTAACTCGTTAACTGGTGGAATGAGGTGACGCGCTGTTGGTGCGTTGGCCAGAAACTTAGACTGTCACGTGAGGTGGAAGTGAAAAGCCACACGACGAATGAGTACCAGCAGCGTCAAAGATGAAGCCACGGAGAAGCCCTTCAACGCCAAAAAGACGGTGGCCATCGTCTTGTTCTCCTTCGGGTTCTCTATGGTGGTGACGGGACTGACAGGAAAGCGTTTAATGACGAGGGTAATGGGCAACACGGCTAAGGGGGACACTGTAGCTCAGACTGGCTTTGTGGGTACTTCGAGCGCTTTTTCAGAGGGGTTCAAGGGAGGTCGAGCACCAAAAAAAGTCCTCAAGAGCTGGTACAAGCAGTTTCAAGCCATCCAATCGGGAAGCGAACCCAAGATTGGCGGTCTCAGAACTGACCTTGGTCGCGCGTTTTTTGACAACCGAAGATTGAAGGAAGAGGCTCTGCTTGAATTCCGCAAACATCATTTGCCGAACGACGCCAAGGGAAAGCAGAAGGAAGAGGATACGTCGTTGAGTTCAGACTTCTTGTCAGATCTGGGGCTTTCTGAGCCGACAAAGCGGACGTCTGCTGAGGAGGAAGACGATTTCAACGGTGCTACATACGCCCTGAGAGCTTTTGCCATTGCTACCGCCATTGTTGCAGTTGTGGCTGGAACAGGCTACACCTACCTTTTACATAAACTAGATGTTTGGGATGTGAGCGCTTTCATTTAGCTTCAAAACACGGCTCAGACGTGTTATAGATGGAATCCCTCTCTTTATACCTCTCCGAAGAATTTTCTCCCGGCTTCTCCGTCAAAGTGCGAGCTCTTACAAACCAGCTTATACCTTCTCGACTTCGCACCAGCTCTCCTTCCGAACTCGCTGCACAGGTTGCAGACGAAGAAGCATTTCACCGGTTCTTGGAAAAGGAGGGCGAATCGGGGTTCTCGCAGTGGATCAAAGACTTGGACGAAGCTGGCGAAGAGCATCGAAATGAAAGAGCGGAACGATGGAAAGTCTTGAAGGTGGAACGTGACAGAAGGGTAAGAGCTCGGGCAGATCGAGAACGGCAAAAACACCTGGGTCTGTAGTCTTCGTTGCGTGTCTTGCTTTGCACATCATGGTGTCTGTTTACATTTCTGCCCTATGTGGCTGAACTGAGGGTATCAAATTATGTCTAGCGCGTAATCGTCTAGATTATAGCCGCCTAAATCGGTTCAAAGGTTGATCTGCAATTAAGACGGTGGTTTTTGCAGGCAGTCAACTTGGTCTAACACTTTTCGTCAGCAAAAGCTATGTCCCTGTGGGCTTGATCTCACGGAGATTCCTCAGGTGCTCCGTGAAGAAGTTGTGTTTACCTTCAGAGCTCCAATTAGGGTTTCGTTCTCTGAGCTTGTGAGATGGCTCACAATATGCACAGTAATATTTGTACTCATTAGACTGTTGGTTGTTCACTGAATCGTCTTTACTTCGACTGATTTCTCATCTCAGTTTAATATAAACAAGAAGGAGGATAAGCGATGCATACCTCACGAATTTGACGCAAGTCGACCAGAACATGTTGGTGAGTGAGTTGAGAATTCGCTATTTACTGTCTTTCCGCTTCAGTTTACGTCCAGTTCGGAGAGAAAGGAGATGGTCTTCTCACCTTTTAAAGATGTGGCGATATGGGCACGCCGAGCAACGCGATTGTTTGTGGCGATCGATCTTATCACAACCTGGTTGAAAATGGAGGAATAACGATTGGCTTTTGCTTTCGGACGCTCGAAGCAAACTCGAAACGTCTGTTTTGTGCTTTGATGACGCTGCTGAAAATGAGACACGTTGATCCTCTATCACTCCGACGTCGGTTGTGTTTTATATATACGGCCGCCTGCGGTAGTGCTGGGAGCCGAAAAGAAATCCTGGTGACTCGCGCTTATTTCCCGGCACGTCCCGTACGATCCTCGCTTTACAGCATTGTTTTTGGTGAGATCAGCAACTACTGTTTGTTCAGGCTGGCTCAGGTGACCAATTGCGTTTGCGGGGGAAGGAGGGAGCAGAGCAGAGGGAGAGAAGGAAGAGGGATTACGTAGACGGATACTATTTTTACACGTGACTATACTTTGGGCGTCAACTTCGTCTCCTTCTCCTTTCGAAATTCAAAATTCACACGTCATTTTGAGGCTGAGTTCCCTTAATCATCTAAAATCTATGTAGCGAGTCTAATATGGCGGTTCGTCGAAACGCTCATTAGGGCCGATGTGGACACTCCTTCTATAAAGATGTCAACATAAGCATCAGAAGATATACCACGCACCATGTGGACATCTCTCAAATATTTTTCGTTCCATTCTCTTTTCTTCTTCAGCATTTACAACCACGATGACACGACGACTCACGCGCCACAATAGCTACACTGCTCAACCACTTCAGCTTACTCCTTCTGAGTGTACAGAGATTACACTCACTCGCCAGGCTCCTTCTGGCGCCTCTGAGTGAAACATTTGAGCGGATCTCAATCTTAGGACTCGCGAACTTACTCAGCTCAGAGGCACAGCTGCTTATCCTGATTAGAGGTCATCAGTTAGTGAGATCAAAGCACGCACTTGATATGAGAGTGTCTACGGAAGAACAGATTGAAATGAGCCATTAAGTGTGAAGGATGTTGGAGATTACCATACGAAGCTATTCTAGAAGTTAAGAAATGTAACGACCAAGGGGCGAAGGTTCTTATCCTGGGCGACTCCCTCTGGCCAAGCCGGGAAGGCAAGGCTCGTCGGAACGCGTGCCAAAGTATATTTCAAGCTGCTCTACAAAGCCGAGCAAGATGAGTGCAAGATGTCCATCGATCAACAATTGATTCAGTTCAATTTCTAGGTCTCGAGTTGAGTTCGCTGCTATGCAGGCAGATAAGCTGCTCCACGTTCCTAGATAGGCGGTAAAAGCAGGGTAAATAGAAGGGTTGAGATTTTGAAAAAGGCGCCATTTGTTTGCACTCATCAGCAGTGTTGTAGCGGAATGAAGCCCAGCCCGCAACTCAAGAACTTTGGCTCGCATTGAGGAAGGAACAAGATCAATAATTATAGCATGCTGAACTAACGTTGAACGTTGAACGTTGGACAGTAGAACGTGTTATGAAGCAGTTGAACTGGAGAGATGAAAGTGTGACGAAACCGGCGATGAGAGGTACAACAACAACCTGACCCAGCCTACAAATACATCCACGGGTTGATCTCCAGAAAAGCAGTTCGTTTCGCAGGATTGAACAAGTCCGACCCTGTGCAACGCTCTGCATTCTTGATGTGCTCCTATTCGATGCTTAGGACGACCAATGTTTAAGGGCGTACACGACTTACAAAGGCGTTTACCTCCTTGCCTTCTGGAACCGCAGGAATCTTGATTACTGTTGGTACTCCTTTGACGAAGAACGGCCCTTGCCGAAAGTAATTTGTAGGGTTCTTCCACCTGGCCGCGGCGAGACATCAATACGAGCACGAAATGGGCGGCGTTAGGATGAGCAACGCACTCTGATTTATGCCCAACCCGAATGATCTTCCAGTCCTCTCCCTCTTCCGCCTCCTCTCCTTTCTGCACCTCGGTCTTTAGAAAGTCTGAAATCCTGGAACAGAATGGGCACCTGTCATGCTGTCAACACCTATCACTAGGCAGAAGGAGCGTCATGCCATTCGTAACCGTCGTCTTCAAGTGAGGAATAGAAGATCAGGATCTTCCGCTTCCCATCCTTGGGTACCAATTCCTCGGCTGTATAATGCTTCTCTTTCAGAGGGAGAGGAAAGTCTGTCGTGAGTTGGAATTCCATTGTGGAAGCCATTAGGGATATAGGGCAAACAAAGATCGAGACAGCGAGCTTGGTGAAGTACAAACAAGGATTGTGCCACCATCCTATTCTTGTGCTGCCGTGGCTTTTATGGAGACTGACAAGCCCGCATGACAGCGGAATTTCAATCGGCCGGGCACGACAACCGATGCTTTGCTTTACTAGCAACGATTTCACGACTCATGACGTGACTACTCTGGCTTTTTGTCTGGATGAATGTATGCCCTACGTAGCGAGGAGCCGCTGTCGAGGTTCTTCCAGATAGGATATAAAGCTCAACGGCAGCAGCAGCTGGCATAAACGCCGTTGTCCCAACCGTCTAACGGAAACCGCGACGACAGGAGCCCTATCCAAATATATTGTTGGGTTCTGAGCATTCTGTACTGTGTACTTGGCATTGCCCCCAAACATCCATGAAGATAAAGGAGATTTGCCGGTCATTGGATCCAACAGGTGTACCCTGCTGCTAACAACATATTGGACGTCCGAAAGACATCAGCTCCCGCGGGAGAATCGTTCCGGCGAAATACAGGATGCATGACTAATAAAGGAATAGGGCTTGGATCGAGATTGATGAGGTGTAGACACTCGTGAGGGACTCCCTTGAAGGAATACTGGCCAAGATGCTGGTGGGAGTTGAAGTAATGTTATTACACTGTGTTGGCAAGAAAAGCCTTGAACACCTCAGGATCGTGAATACCATCCTCTTCCGTTCTTGGGGCTGTCGTGAGCACCTCCTAAACCGCAGTGAAACATCAAGGGCACGCCTACACACAGGTGGGAAAGCGCACCACAGGATCATAATCTGTTCCTTCCTCGAATGCTGGAACTATGAGCAAAAAAGGGACACTGGGGACACTGAATGGTGCCTTGCGGTAATAGTTCGACTTGTCCTTCCACCTAACCCCAAAAAGGAGAAATTCAGCCTGAGCCTCTTGCTTCTGACGCGCCAGTAGGAAAATGTTATCATGTCGGATACTCACTCTCCCTTATGTCCAACACGTATGATTTTCCATCCTTCCCCTTCTTCTCCCTCCTCACCATGCTGCACTTCTCGCTTCACTATGCCTTCCACTCTCACACAATCTGGGCACCACATCTTTCCATTCTCTTCTATGGACGCAAAGAAAATGAGAACTTTGGATTTTCCCATTTGCTTGCACCAGAGAGGAAGGAGAAAAGTGTTTCGTAGGGGGGTACGGCGGGGAGAGCATTTCAATTCTAGTCTGTTTCGAATTGGAGCCTGAGAGGACAGGTGCGGGTGAAAGGGTTATTATAGCGTTAGTGAAATTGGATTATCGTCCTGCAGCATGCACTGTCGATACTACCGATCAAAGCGCCTCATGACATGATGAGACCATCGAAAGGAAATGAGCGCACCGAAAAGACGTCCGACTCACAACATGCAAGCACCAACAAGAAAACGTTGCCAAAATGTCACAGCCCATGTTTTCCAGCCAACCCACGTGTCCGTCGCGCTCTTGTCCTTTCGTCCACTACCTTTGGTTCCTTCATTGTTTTGTACTAGACTGCAGGAGTGAATTCAGTACGTGAATCCGACCAGTGTGGCACGTGACTTTCGCTCAAAGAAGGACATTCCCGGTGTTACAATCAATGATCACGAAAGCTTGCTCAACATTATCCATATTATAGTAATCGCTACAATAGGGGCACACATGTCTTCCACCTCAAACGTAAAACAAGCACCTTCATTCTCTTCCTTTCCATCCAGTTCGAATTCCTACAGCGGTCAAACATCAAGCTCACGGCAAGTCCCTGTCAAACGAGCAGCTCCTTCTTTCGGCTCGTTTCCCGCGCCTAATTTGGAGCAAGAAAAAGCAGTGAGTTTTATCGAAGACGCTATACTCGAGAAGGAGGAGTTACGGAGGAAGGCGTCGTCAAAGTCAAAGGGGAAGGAAAGAGACTTTCATGACAAGGAATGGAGGAGAGAGAAAGAGGACCGTAAGGAGAAAAAGAAGAAACATAAGCGAACTGGCGAGGATAGGGATGGAGAGCGAGAGAAGAAAAGGAGGAGGAAGGATGAAGAGAAAAAACCGGAGGAAGTAGTCCTTGGAGGGAACGATTGGTTCTTGGATCGTTTTGGAATGAAGGGGGAGCCAGACTATCTTAAGATTCCGGGCTATTACAGGGTCGGGAGTCTGTATTTCTACTGCCATAAAGATACAAAGACTGACAAGAAACGAGCAGGGGGACTCATACTTGGCCTTTCCACAAAATGGAGGTACTCTCGTCAGCAGCCATCAAATCTAACTCGATACTACTTATCCGTTGAAAAATCGCATTCAAATGTGCGTCAGGTCTCATTCTCATCTCCAAAGAAGCCTTTCAAACTGATGGTTGTGGGCAGACGCCACGCTTTTATGAAGTACCATTACGTTTGGCGTCCGAAGCAATTCCTCTTCTTCCCTCTAGTTCCGAACTCCATCGTCCCGCACCAACAATTACAGAAGAATTCATTGCTCTCCCCCGCGTCAAAACGCTGCAAGACAAGATTTCATCGCTCGAGCATGAAGAAGGCCAAGATTATCGCTCACTTTCCGGGTTCGTCAAGACTGGCGAGATCCCAGAGGAGGAATGGTCTGGCGAGTCTTCAGAGGAGTACGGTACTGAAGAAGAAGAGATTGGAAAGAAAAGAAAGCAGAAGAATGCGAAGACACTAGAAGAGGAGGAGTTTGAGATGAGGCGAAGAAGGAAAAACGCCGACTTTGACAAGCGATTGAAGGAGTCAAATCGAAAGGACGTGGTGACTTATTTGGAGATGCTAGAGTTTCAGGATGAAATTTTGGCACACTCGATTTCGAGAGGAAAGAAATGGAAGAAGAAGAATGGCGGTGAAGGCCTGGTGACGATGAGGGCGACGCTTGAGATCAAAATGTCGATTGCAGAGGAGGCGTTGCGGTACAACCCGGACTCAATACCGCTCATTCTTGCCTACCTCTCTGTCTATGCAGAGTCAAATCTTGAAAACAATGAACCCACCGGAGACGAGGGGGATAAGGTGTTGGATAAGTGGAAACACTTCCTCAGGCGGCACACCAATTCGATTGACCTTTGGATGAAGTTCCTCGACTGGAATCAAACCCAGTTTAAGAACTTTAATGTCGTCACGCTTGGAGAACGGTTTGGAGAATGCATCGAACTCCTCAAGAATAAGATCTGGCAGCTCCCTCGGGAACGCACGACTGAAAGAGATGACCTAGAAGCAAATATGCTTTACATCTTCTTGAGGTGGTGTATCGTCCTCAGGGAAGCAGGTTTGTTTTCTTCCTCATGCTCCCTTAGGACATGTAGTGATACACTTTTGCAAACAGGGTACCCTGAACGAGCAATCTACTCCTTTCAGTCTCTTTTTGAACTCACATTCCATCGCCCACCCAATCTCTATGGAATTTGGTATAAGAAACGCTTTGAAGATGCTCTGGAGCAACTCGAAGGTTTTATGGACTCTGGTCTTCCACGGTTTGGAAACCCAAACGCTGCGCCGTGGTCCGAATACGTTGCCAAAAAAATGGCTCTCCCGTCCTCTGTCACAGTTGAAGAGCAAGGGAACATCTCTCCTGCTTTCGACTCAACAGACGAAGTCGAGTTCTGGTACCGACGCGAAACATGGCTTAGTCGCAACTTACAGCTCCCACTTAATGTCTCAGAGGAGGAGAAGAGTGCCGGAGACGTCCAGCGCATCGTGCTCTTCGACGATGTGAAGGGAATGATGATCCCCATCGAAGGTGCAGAAGGGAAGGTTCAGCTTTGCTACGCTGTTCTTAAGTTCTTGGGGCTGCCATTCATTCCCCCTGACGTACCTACAGACAACAAGGCTATCAGGGATCCATTTCTTCATTTTGAATTCACCAGGCCGTCTCTCCAAAGTGCTTTTTGGACAGATGGCGGCGCTTCGCATAATCCTCTCGAGGAGGCACCGTTCAAGGTCCCATTCAAAATCTTTCCCATGCAACTCGATAACCTCTTCATCTCATTGACAACGACTGGACCATCTTGGTTTTCGTTCCTTGACAAGAACTATCTCAGCGATATTTCCATCGCCTTCGTGAGGTGAGGATCAAGTTACCTCTAGAGCGAGAGCTTAATATGACATAGGAACGTCTTCGAGCAATTGGAGCTCTTGAAACAAGACTTCTTCATCACAATCTCGCATCTCTCGTTTGAAGCAGCACTTGATAGCAAGAAGTGAGCGCTGATTTCATGTCCTATAGTACCACTTAATTGACGAATTGGCTATAGGTCTATCAAGCTTGCGAAGCAGATCCTCAAGTCCGATCGAGACAACCTGCTCCTCTGGGACTGCTATGCAAGAATGGAGAGACAACGAGGAAAGGTTCAAGATGCACGAAATGTGTACGCTACGGCGATTAGCTTGAAGAGGTCAGATGGTGATATTCCTCTCCTCTTTCGATCGTGGGCGGAAATGGAGTGGGAGCTTGGTAACGATGCAGTCGGTTTCGAAGTGCTTCTTGCTCAGACAGGATGCTCCCAACATCAGGGCGACATCTGTAAGCATCCTTATGCGCTAGGTTCATTTACTAATGGCCGTGATAACAGCGAACATCCATCAGCATGCTGGAAAGAGCAAACCATCTTCCGTTTCCATCCTGCAAGCTCGGCAGAGGTTTACAGACCTGTTAACCGCAACCTACATTTCAGATCAAGAAAAAGATACAAAGACTGACAGGAAACGAGCAGGGGGACTCATACTTGGCCTTTCCACAAAATGGAGGTACTCTCGTCAGCAGCCATCAAATCTAACTCGATACTACTTATCCGTTGAAAAATCGCATTCAAATGTGCGTCAGGTCTCATTCTCATCTCCAAAGAAGCCTTTCAAACTGATGGTTGTGGGCAGACGCCACGCTTTTATGAAGTACCATTACGTTTGGCGTCCGAAGCAATTCCTCTTCTTCCCTCTAGTTCCGAACTCCATCGTCCCGCACCAACAATTACAGAAGAATTTATTGCTCTCCCCCGCGTCAAAACGCTGCAAGACAAGATTTCATCGCTCGAACATGAAGAAGGCCAAGATTATCGCTCACTTTCCGGGTTCGTCAAGACTGGCGAGATCCCAGAGGAGGAATGGTCTGGCGAGTCTTCAGAGGAGTACGGTACTGAAGAAGAAGAGATTGGAAAGAAAAGGAAGCAGACGAATGTGAAGACACTAGAAGAGGAGGAGTTTGAGATGAGGCGAAGAAGGAAAAATGCCGACTTTGACAAGCGATTGAAGGAGTCAAATCGAAAGGACGTGGTGACTTATTTGGAGATGCTAGAGTTTCAGGATGAAATTTTGGCACACTCGATTTCGAGAGGGAAGAAATGGAAGAAGAAGAATGGAGGTGAAGGCCTGGTGACGATGAGGGCGACGCTTGAGATCAAAATGTCGATTGCAGAGGAGGCGTTGCGGTACAACCCGGACTCAATACCGCTCATTCTTGCCTACCTCTCTGTCTATGCAGAGTCAAATCTTGAAAACAATGAACCCACCAGAGACGAGGGGGATAAGGTGTTGGATAAGTGGAAACACTTCCTCAGGCGGCACACCAATTCGATTGACCTTTGGATGAAGTTCCTCGACTGGAATCAAACCCAGTTTAAGAACTTTAATGTCGTCACGCTTGGAGAACGGTTTGGAGAATGCATCGAACTCCTCAAGAATAAGATCTGGCAGCTCCCTCGGGAACGCACGACTGAAAGAGATGACCTAGAAGCAAACATGCTTTACATCTTCTTGAGGTGGTGTGTTGTCCTCAGGGAAGCAGGTTTGTTTTCTTCCTCATGCTCCCTTAGGACATGTAGTGATACACTTTTGCAAACAGGGTACCCTGAACGAGCAATCTACTCCTTTCAGTCTCTTTTTGAACTCACATTCCATCGCCCACCCAATCTCTATGGAATTTGGTATAAGAAACGCTTTGAAGATGCTCTGGAGCAACTCGAAGGTTTTATGGACTCTGGTCTTCCACGGTTTGGAAACCCAAACGCTGCGCCGTGGTCCGAATACGTTGCCAAAAAAATGGCTCTCCCGTCCTCTGTCACAGTTGAAGAGCAAGGGAACATCTCTCCTGCTTTCGACTCAACAGACGAAGTCGAGTTCTGGTACCGACGCGAAACATGGCTTAGTCGCAACTTACAGCTCCCACTTAATGTCTCAGAGGAGGAGAAGAGTGCCGGAGACGTCCAGCGCATCGTGCTCTTCGACGATGTGAAGGGAATGATGATCCCCATCGAAGGTGCAGAAGGGAAGGTTCAGCTTTGCTACGCTGTTCTTAAGTTCTTGGGGCTGCCATTCATTCCCCCCGACGTACCTACAGACAACAAGGCTATCAGGGATCCATTTCTTCATTTTGAATTCACCAGGCCGTCTCTCCAAAGTGCTTTTTGGACAGATGGCGGCGCTTCGCATAATCCTCTCGAGGAGGCACCGTTCAAGGTCCCATTCAAAATCTTTCCCATGCAACTCGATAACCTCTTCATCTCATTGACAACGACTGGACCATCTTGGTTTTCGTTCCTTGACAAGAACTATCTCAGCGATATTTCCATCGCCTTCGTGAGGTGAGGATCAAGTTACCTCTAGAGCGAGAGCTTAATATGACATAGGAACGTCTTCGAGCAATTGGAGCTCTTGAAACAAGACTTCTTCATCACAATCTCGCATCTCTCGTTTGAAGCAGCACTTGATAGCAAGAAGTGAGCGCTGATTTCATGTCCTATAGTACCACTTAATTGACGAATTGGCTATAGGTCTATCAAGCTTGCGAAGCAGATCCTCAAGTCCGATCGAGACAACCTGCTCCTCTGGGACTGCTATGCAAGAATGGAGAGACAACGAGGAAAGGTTCAAGATGCACGAAATGTGTACGCTACGGCGATTAGCTTGAAGAGGTCAGATGGTGATATTCCTCTCCTCTTTCGATCGTGGGCGGAAATGGAGTGGGAGCTTGGTAACGATGCAGTCGGTTTCGAAGTGCTTCTTGCTCAGACAGGATGCTCCCAACATCAGGGCGACATCTGTAAGCATCCTTATGCGCATACTAATGGCGGTGATAACAGCGAACGTCCATCAGCATGCTGGAAAGAGCAAACCATCTTCCGTTTCCATCCTGCAAGCTCGGCAGAGGTTTACAGACCTGTTAACCGCAACCTACATTTCAGATCAAGACATGTCTCTGCGTCGAAATCGTACTAATATCTGTATCTCTCGAGCTTTGTTCCTCTATCTGTGGCGCAAGAGTCCGGAGGAAGTTGAGGACGAAATCGAGCAGCACATCCAACGTCTTCGAGCTTTGGAAGACCCCGCTACTGGGGTCGAAGAGGAAGAAGTTTCGGTTTGGTATGCAAAGTTCATGTGGTACCTGGAGAAAGAGAAAACCGGCTTCGACCGCTCGCAAGTGAGGTCATTCTTGGAGAAGGCGATTGATAGGTGGCCAAATAACACCATCTTCCTCACCTTGTTTCTGAGAAATGAAGGTGAACTTTTCTGTTCTCCATTTTTGCGTCGTGTTGACATGTCATCGTCTAGTTCGTTCTAGTTACCACAACCGCTTTCCCAAACTCCTCGAATCGAAAGTGTTGAACAAGGAGAAGGTAAACGTCCAAGGCTGGCTATTCGCCATCTACGCCGAAATGCACATGCGACCGCAGAGCTACAGCCCAGATTCAGTGCGTCATTTATTTGAGAGAGCGCTGAAAAACAACTCGAAGTACGTCTCCATTCCCATCCTCCCTCCCAATCAGTGACTGTCTTAATGTGGTGCACGCCAGGACTGGGTCGAACCTCGCTTTGTGTATGTTATGGATCGAGTTTGAGATCCGACAACTCCATACCAGTCATCGTGCCGATCCTCGAAGGGTGAAAGAGGCCATCAATGTAGCCATACAGAACTGTCCATGGTGCAAAGGTAAGCAAACGCTTCTTTCCTGCCAATTAAAACAGTAACAAGTCTTGCAATAGACCTTTATCTCTATCCCTTCTCCCCTGAGCTCCGACACATTTTCGATTCCAGTGAACGGATACGGTTCTACGACAACATGTTGCACAAAAAGATTCGAATTCGCACCGAAATTGAAGATTTGATACCTGGTTTCAGAGATGTCGACGAAGTGGAAGAGGAGGAGACTTTCGAGCTCTCGATGGCTGTTCAAACCATTGAGGATTCTCGGGATGTGGAGGATGATTTGAAGGAGATTCGGAGATTGATGCCTTACGATGCTCAGGATAAGGTAATTGGGGGGGAAGGAGAAAGAATGGATACGCTCCCTACGTAGCTAACTGATAACTTGTGTAAGAAATGATTGTATTCTGCACGGGGTACTTCTCAAGAACGAACGGGGAGGGTCACAATGAACGAGGAAAGTCACGCCCGCTTGAACATAGTCGACAAGGAAGGAAACACGAAAGTCCATCTCACAGAGGAAGACAGATTGGATGAATGCAGCAAACAGTCTGCTTGCATCCACCGTTGAACCCATTTGCCCATCATATGCACAATTAACCGGATCAGGTTGGAGTAATTCATTTAGCTTCGAAGTCGACCACCGTTTCCTTCTTTCTCTCTCTCATGCCCTTAATCGCATTGGCACCGCTCGGCTGCTCGTCAACGGGAGAAGGAGGGGTTAATTCGAGCACGAAAGGGTTAAGGTCGAAATTGCGCGTGTCACGGCTAGAATCGGGGGTTGTGAGAGTGAGCTGAGGAGCACCGGTGGGCGAGGTGGATGCAGCGTATGTTGCGCTCGTGCTCGCCCTCTGAGAAGTCTGGATCGAAAGATCACCGGTGTATCGCCGCGTCTTCTTGTCTCCCGTCGTTCCATCCTCCTTTTCGTTCTTCGGCAGACCCGCTCCAGGGAACGCCTTCTTCCTCCGCCCATCCATTCTTCCGTCGAATGCCTCAAAATCCCTTACCCTCGCGAACCAGATATCCTTCCTGTGACGTCTGAACGATTGGTACACGCAGACACCAAGGAGATAGAGGAAGGAAAGGGAGATGGCGACGATGGCACAGGAGGAGAGGAAGAGGATGGCGATAAGGCCGCGACAGATGAAGTACTTCGTTGGGCAGTAGCTGAGCAATTGAGGAGTCTGATTGTGCAGAGTTCCTAGAGCACATTTCAGGTTCCCGCTGGCGACAGGAAGCAGGAGGAAACGCACCAGTTCCGCCAACATACATCACCCAGCAGATGGCGAGCCAGAGCAACTCAAACCAAATCTTCGTCACAAAGGTATTCTTGAGCACAGTGAAGCTAGCACCAATATCAACCGATCGAGACAATTGGGGTCATGAAGACATTACGCACTTTGCAAAAACCAGCAAGACTGTCACGCAAGAGGCAACGATGATTTCTGCGTTCGCTAACATCATCGAAATAGTCAGCCAATTATAAGCACGTTTAAATGAACCCCACATTTAAGAAATTCGCCCGAATTGACGAGCGAATAGTTCAGAACGGCAGAAGAGACTGCCAGGTCGGACTGTCCTTATAGATTAAGCTACTACCCAACTTGCAGAACGCAGACAAACTCACGATAGCGAATAAGGCGAGAAGCGTATACACGACGGTGCGGGCTTTGGCCACTTTGTCGTGGGTGATCATATTCCAAATTTTGTTAGATTTATCCCACTGCATCCCAGCCAATCCTTCAATAACCATGCCCTCCTCAGCCAATACTCAGAAACGGCGTACCTCGCTCCGCATGTTCGGTGGGTTGATATCCATGTTGCTGGGCATTTTGAGTGAGTGTATTTCTGGCTAAAGAGTGCTGGATGAGAAGGACCGTTCGAAGTATTGGGAAGCAAAGAAACTAATGAGAAATTGCAGAGAATCTAAGCGAATAGAACCTGAATCGTCGTTGTGGTGGAAAAGGAGGTTCAGTGGACGGAATCCCTCTTCCGCCATTCCGCCTCCCGATCCGCTCATGGAAGGCCAACGACTGGCAAGCACTTTAAGCAAGCTGTGGGCCATCCTGAGCCTTCGTACGACAAGAATGACTGCCGTAGAGCACATTAGACCGTCTCCTCCTCCGATGGAGGAACATCCAACGAAAAAAATCAAGCTTGCCAGTGGCGTCGCGGCTGCAGTTAAGGTGGATGATTTCCCACAGAGAGGAAATTTGGATTTTAAGAATGGCTTGTTTTTGGCACCTATGGTTAGATGTGGTACTAGTGAGTGTCTTAACTCCTGCTAAATCATGGTTCTTGGTCAAAATCCGAAGTGCCAAAGTCATGCAAAAGTCTGCTCGTTGATTTTTGAGTGCCTTTGCCTCAGAATGAACGAATGAGTCGACAATGATTTGTCTGTAAACTGCGACAGCCTCGCAATTGGCGTTTAAGATGGCCATCATTGCAGCAGAAGGGCTTTGAGCTGATATCGTTTTCACTCTTCCCGTTACAACCACTATAGAGTGGGAAGTAGATACAAGTCTTGAAATTATTTCGGAAGTAGTAGCATAATCTGTTATTATTTTATTCAAAGTGTTTCTCACATTGGTTCCTGGGAAATAATGTCTTCATGAGAAGGGCGAACTAACCGGTTGCGCACCACTTCGTTACAGTGCCAACACGCTTGCTGTCTCTCGCATATGGCGCCGACCTTGTCTGGGGACCAGAAATCGTTGATCGCGCAATCATTGGCTCCAAACGGACAGTCGACGGTTCGTCCATCATTGGCCTGCACTCGTAGTTCTGACAGCACCTCACAGAGAAGACTGGCGTAATCTCATATTGGAAACAAAGTGTCGACAGTCCCATATGGTCTTGCCATCCTTTGGAGAAGAAGCGATTGATATATCAGATCGGATCTGCTAATCCTGATCTTGCTCTTCAGGCTGCGGAGACCGTCATGCAGGACGTCAGTGGGATTGATCTTAATTGTGAGCTTTGCTTCGTGAAATTATTGATGAAAGCTAGTTTACGAGCGTAGTGTAGGTGGATGTCCGAAATCGTTTTCTGTTAAGGGCGGGATGGGAGCCGCCCTTCTTTCTGTACGTCCATCGCTCATATCTCTCTGAAGTAGTACTGATAACTGGTCAGACTCCAGACCTGCTTTGTAATGTATGCTTTGCCTCCTTCATGTTCGAATAACGCCAATGAGATTACGACCTACCAGATCCTCGAAAAGCTCACACGAAATCTTCCTACCCACCTGACAGTTTCCGCCAAAATCCGCCTCCTCGAATCCTCCACGGAAACACTCGCCCTCGTTTCAAAAATTCTCGCGACGGGTATCAATTGCCTCACCGTCCATTGTCGGACGAAAGACATGCGTCCACGGCACAAAGCGCTTACGGAACGACTAAAAGAAGTCGTCGATCACGTGAAGCAGTATAATAAGGAGAATGGGAAGACGATCGAGGTCGTCGCTAATGGGGATTGCTGGACTCAAGATGAAGTAGAGAATATTAAGAAGATTACAGGTGCGTTATTGCTCCCTACTGCAACTCAGTGCTGATCACAGAGGCAGGGGTGAGATCGATCATGATTGCTCGCGGAGGAGAAGCGAATCCTAGCTGTTTTCGCGCAGACGGTTTATTGGATCCAGAAACCGTTGTCATCCCACGATATCTACGAATTGTTCGTTCAAACTTGACATTTTGGAGATGAATTAATTTATTTGTGAAGGTGCTCGCGACCAAACATCACTTTGGCAATGCTAAATACTGCATCAACTCCATGGACCTTTCCGCCTCTCCGTCGCTCGCATCGAATACACCAGGTCTGAAGGAAAGGAGAGCAAGGATGAAGGAACAGCTGACAAAGTGTAAGACGCCAGAGGACCTATGTGAGCTCTTCTCTCTTCAGGATGAGGAGATAGAGGAGGCGAGGAATGCGAAGATTGAGGAGATTGTGCCTGAGCTGCTGAAATTATAACTCGCTATCGACATCTTTGTTCATAACGATAATGGATACATAACAAGAGCAGTTGTGTATTCTTCAGTACAAAGATCGCAAAGATAAAGATATCGCAGAATGCCATCGTATTTGTGACAACGTCCGTCCTTCGGAGTGAGGAGTCAAACTGATGTATATCTATCCTCTAAACTTACTCGTCAGCTCCACAGTACAGCCCCGCTTGATTTTGCTTTGTCCTACCCCGCACATTGCAGAAATCCTAGATTTCTTTCCTGGAGTCATCTACGCCTTAAATTCTGTTTCCACAGGGGTAGCTTCACTTTCTTGCACTTTCTGAGCTTCTTTGTCATCCTCCAAGACGCTCCGAAGCCTTCCCCGCGATGGGAGCAAAATCAGGGAGGGATGGGGAGCGGTCGGTTCCGTGCTAGAGGGCTGAACAAGGCCTGGGTAGTGACGGAATCATCTCTCTTTCTTTCTGGTGACGGACAATCTTGCTTGACGGAAAGTCTTCGCAACGCCCCTCACCCGGGGAATCTCCACATTTGGCCCTCAGGCCTTAATGATGCTGCTGTTAAAAGGCTCTCGCTATGCTGCCGAATTCCTCCAGGTCAATCTACCTCGCAATACTTTGACATTTAGGATCCTCTGCTGGAGCACTAATACAGAAAATGGCGGCTGTTCCTCCTTCTGAAAATGGGCATCGCATGTCAACGGTCAAAGAGCCTCTCAGTGACACGGATAGCAATTCTCCTGGGGGACACGGATTGAGTGAGCTTTCCTGTTCTCTTTTCCTCACCTTAATTCTCACACTTGTTTATAAGCTCGTCAATTGACGGTGACTTTGACGCCCGAGCAATACGAGCGCCTTTTCCTCCAGCCAGCAGGTACAGCACCTAGCCGAGGAGACCTAGCGAAACGGTTTGGTAACCCTACAGTTCTGTATGATTTTTCATTATTGTGGAATGTAGGGTATCCTAATGGGGCTGAATAGTGGGCTTGCTGCCTTTTTGACATGGTGCGCCATCATCATCTCCTCCAGCAATAGAATCTGAGAGGAGAAAAGTTTGACTCCAACTTCCCTTGACCTCATGCTCTTCCGAGGGGCAACGTCTGCGAGCCAAGCGACCTTGATTGGTGCGCAAGTTGCTCTGGGAGGTATCTGCATGTACTTGGCCGGAATAATGGAATGGATTTTGGGGAACACGTATGTTTGCTTTCCCTCCAAGTGATACCGACCTTAAAATTTAAATTTGGAAAGGTTCCCTTTTGTGGTTTTCACTACCTTTGGAGGTAATTTGCTTACTCAACTCCAAGAGGCAGCACTGACAGTCCTTTAACAGGTTATTGGCTCGCGGCGTACTTCCTCTTCGCTCCATCGCAATCGCTCGTTTCCGCTTTCGCTGAAGGAGCTGATTCGGTTCCGTATAATATTGGTCTTGGGTGCGTTGAAACCTCGCAGATGGGACCTCCACTCTGATACACCTCACAGTTACTACTTCCTGACTTGGGGCTTGTTGGTCTTTGTGTGAGTTTCATTCTCCCACCCCGACACCAGCTCATGCCGGAGGCAGTTACTTGATCGCGTCTCTTCGAACGTGAGTGCGACGAGATCCACAATCAAAAATGCTGACAGAACGTGAAGAAACGGCGTCTTTATTCTCCTCTTCTTCAGCTTGGACATCGGTTTTTTCCTTCTGACGGGGATATACTTTAACATCGTAGACGGTGGTTCTGTGGAAGGTATCACAAAGGCAGCGGGCGCTTGTTTCTTTGTCACCATCTTGGTGAGTTTCCCAACTGCCACTCAAAGTGTTGTACTGATCGTTCCATTGCAGTGTGGCTGGTGGTTGCTGTGAGTTGGAGCTTTTCTTGCACCGATTTCCGTTTGTTACAAGAACTAACAAAAAGCGCAGAATGGCGACTCTCTTTCCTATTGTCGAGCTCCCGATTCGACTTCCGGTCTTCGACACTTCCTCTTGGTTTGCTAGACCTAGGAAGACTAAGTCATGATTGATCGATGTTTGAATCAACATGACTTCATGAAGTGTGAAATGAAGTCAACGCTACTGTACTTTTTTCGTTACGAATTAATCTGATCGAGGCGAGATTATCTTCTTCGTTGCTCTTGTCTTGAAATGCAATTTATCCACGGATTGACCTGCCTCACGTAGACCGATAAGACATGATAATGATAAATAACTAGCGCCATAAGCTACAATCCGTATGAAACGAACTGCTCAGAGAGAAAAGGGGCAGTAATACTAGGAAATGCCTTCGCCGTTCTGTTAGCTTTATAACCGTAGCACGTCGGGGGAGGCGCCTCATTCGAGGGCGGGAGAGAAGAGCCTCGCGGTGGCGTTGACCGATTCTAGAATGGTTCACTGACAGTTAAGGATCAATCTCGCGTCGTAATAGGAAGTAACGAGGCCTAAAGAAAAGGAGTGGAGAGGTAAGGAAAATATTGTGTTAGTGTTTTCTATCTATACATATGCTTTATTGCTTAAACACATCAGATATTGAAACAAGACAAAGGGCTCGGGACTCAAGAGAAGTTGACTTTCACATAGATCGCGAAAGGGTAAGCACTATCTTGAATCGTGATTGTATCTCCAGCCTGGCAGAGCTCCGATATCTTCTTCGAGAGATTCGGACGCGTTTGTTTCTCGAACTGCGGTGGTGCCTGAAAAACAAAATTGTGTCAATGAACTAAACAAAGGAAGAAAAGAAGGAGAACATACTTGAAAGTACAGCTTCCTGGTCCCTATCAATAATGATGGCTTCTTGACTTGCCTGCAGAACCTTCATCAGCACTGCCTCACACTAAATTAATTGGTGAAGGCGGCACTCACGTATCGGGGCGCTCGATCAAACTGTCAATGAATTCCTGGAGCGTCCAATCACCATTCACGTCGCTCTCCAGCGTCTCCGATCCGCAAACTGGACAGTCTGGCTTGCGATCAAGAGAAAATGTGTGGGTGTAGATGCCAACGTTTCCGGTAAACATCCTGCCCACAATCCCTTCAGCATCGTTCACTCAAAGCGTGAGAATGACGCACATATAGTTATCCAGTGACGGTGCGGACGTCGTGGCAAGCTTGAATGCCTCGTTGCAGCAAGCGGCTTCCTCGAACAAACCTCAATGAGAACTTCGACTTCGAAATAAGGAAGGAAAGGGGTACCAGCAATGATGGCGTTCGTGCTGGCAATGGCAGGAATGATGCGCTTCACGACGCCTTGTGTCGACTGCCACGTGACACCTTCAATTTTGTACTTGTTCGCTCGTTCCGACGCCTGCTCGTACAACCATTGGATGTGGTCGGGATCGTCATTGTCAAGCTTTTTGTCTACAGTGAGCGGAACAAGTTGGCCTTAAGTCTGGTGTCGTGGGAAAGAAAAGAGGAACGTCCTACCGCCAAACACACGCGGCCACTCGATGACGGAAGCCCACTCGATGCAGTGCTCGGGTAGACGAGGAGTAGAGGCTATTGTACAAATTGGGAAGGCGGTGGGAGGGGTGTGCATATCCAGCGAGCATTCATAGCACGCGTTGATGGTGGGTAAGATGACTCTTGCTTGGCCGCGAAAACCTGCAGTGATATCAGATTTAATGTCGTAGGCAGCAGTAACCGATAGGAAACTGACCTTCTGTCCCTCCATCAATCATTGGTTTGAGTGATTCTGGGTCGTCTTCGTCTACCATTTGAACTAGTGTTGCATTGATCCATCGACGCGCTGGGATGGAGTCGAGGCCACATATTATGATGTTGAACTGCTTGTAATAAGCCTCATCCTTGTCTTGTATCTTTCCGTAGTACCTATCGCATCCGAAATATCAGCTTAAAGTAGCAGGGACAAGTTGACGAGAACGTACGGTGTGACTTTGACCTCAGATAAATAACTAGCGCCATAAGCTACAATCCGTATGAAACGAACTGCTCAGAGAGAAAAGGGGCAGTAATACTAGGAAATGCCTTCGCCGTTCTGTTAGCTTTATAACCGTAGCACGTCGGGGGAGGCGCCTCATTCGAGGGCGGGAGAGAAGAGCCTCGCGGTGGCGTTGACCGATTCTAGAATGGTTCACTGACAGTTAAGGATCAATCTCGCGTCGTAATAGGAAGTAACGAGGCCTAAAGAAAAGGAGTGGAGAGGTAAGGAAAATATTGTGTTAGTGTTTTCTATCTATACATATGCTTTATTGCTTAAACACATCAGATATTGAAACAAGATAGAGGGCTCGGGTCTCAAGAGAAGTTGACTTTCACATAGATCGCGAAAGGGTAAGCACTATCTTGAATCGTGATTGTATCTCCGGTCTGGCAGAGCTCCGATATCTTCTTCTTGAGATTAGGACGCGTTTGTTTCTCGAACTGCGGTGGTGCCTGAAAAACAAAATTGTGTCAATGAACTAAACAAAGGCAGAAAAGAAGAACATACTTGAAAGTACAGCTTCCTGGTCCCAATCAATAATGATGGCTTCTTGACTTGCCTGCAGAACCTCGTCAGCATTGCCTTGCACTAAATAGTTGGGTGAATGGGACTCACGTATCCGGGCGCTCGATCAAACTGTCAATGAATTCCTGGAGCGTCCAATCGCCATTCACGTCGCTCTCCAGCGTCTCAGATCCGCAAACTGGACATTCTGGCTTGCGTTCAAGAGAAAATGTGTGGGTGTAGATGCCAACGTTTCCGGTGAACATCCTGCCCTCGATTCCTTCAGCATTGTTCATTCAGGTTGAGAGAATGACGCACATGTAGTTGTCCAGTGATGGCGCGGACGTCGTGGCAAGCTTGAATGCCTCGTTGCAGCAAGCGGCTATCTCGAACAAACCTCAATGAGAACCTCGACTTCGAAATAGGGAGGAAAGGGTACCAGCAATGATGGCGTTCGTGCTGGCAATGGCAGGAATGATGCGCTTCACGACGCCTTGTGTTGACTGCCACGTGACACCTTCAATTTTGTACTTGTTCGCTCGTTCCGACGCCTGCTCGTACAACCATTGGATGTGGTCGGGATCGTCATTGTCGAGCTTTTTGTCTACAGCGAGCGGAACAAGTTGACCTTAAGTTTGGTGTCGTGGGAAAGAAAAGAGGGACGACGAACCGCCAAACACACGCGGCCACTCGATGACGGAAGCCCACTCGATGCAATGCTCGGGTAGACGAGGAGTAGAGGCTATTGTACAAATTGGGAAGGCGGTGGGAGGGGTGTGCATATCTAGCGAGCATTCATAGCACGCATTGATGGTGGGTAAGATGACTCTTGCTTGACCGCGGAAACCTGCAGTGATATCAGATTTAATGTCGTAGGCAGCAGCAACCGATAGGAACCCGACCTTCTGTCCCTCCATCAATCATTGGTTTGAGTGATTCTGGGTCGTCTTCGTCTACCATTTGAACTAGTGTTGCATTGATCCATCGACGCGCTGGGATGGAGTCGAGACCACATATTATGATATTGAACTGCTTATAATAAGCCTCATCCTTGTCTTGTATCTTTCCGTAGTACCTGTCGCATCCGAAATATCAGCTTAGAAAAAGCAGGGATAGGTTCACGAGAACGTACGGTGTGACTTTGACCTCGGGACAACGACGCATAATGAATTCAGCAGCAACAGTAGCCTTTGGTTTCCCGACGTCTGCGTCTCTTCGTGCATACGAAGACACGTCAATCTCCCTATTCTCACCTATGAACGCCAGCAAACAGAGAAGACATACCTAAAGAGAAACTGTCTGTTCAGGTTGGAAATATCGATGGTATCCATATCAATAACGTGAATGTCTCTGAATCCCATCTTGGACAGATTGGCCAATATCTCGCACCCCAACCCTCCCGCACCAATAACTAATATCTTGCATTCATTTTGGAGGAAATCGCGCGCCTTCACCATGGTCAGAAACGCCCCGGGAAAGCAAGGATAGACGCACCGTTTGGCCGCCCACAAACGCTTCATCAGTGAATGGGCCGGGGCGATCTAACACTCTGTCAATGTGCCAGTTGGGATTCGAAGACATTTCGTTCGACCTGACTGAGATCGAGTGTTCGTTTCTGCGCCCACGCACGACATCGCGCGACTGACGCTGCGTCCCGAAAACGACCAAGTGACGTGCAAAGTCTTCCAAGACAGCAACGATGCCGACGACTCCAACGACCAATCCAAAGCTGAAAAGCTACTACATTCCGTCACAGCATCTTCCAAATCTCAAACAGTACAAATACAGCGGCGCAGACCACTCATTGATCTCCGTACGTGTCTCATATTATTTCATGTGGGATGGTGTGTGCATGGCCTTACAACGCTTTGTCCTTTCAGCGCTACCTCCTCAGCCCATTCTGGAACCGTTTTGTCACTTTGTTCCCCAAGCGCGTCGCCCCGAATGTCATAACACTCACGGGTCTCTCATTCGTGATCATCAACTTCATCTCCTTGCTCTACTACAACCCATCTCTCAACTGCGTGCCCAAGCCTCTCCACGTGTCTCAAGGGGGAACCTGGGACCCTCTGTTCCCTCCACCGGAAGCTCTCGCGTCTGCTCCGGTTGCGCAAGCAACCAGCTGGTTCACGTCCTTTGTATCCAAGCTATATCCGTCCAAAACTCCACCTCCAGCCGTCATAGGAACGATTGGAGGAGAAGGATGTCGATCTACAAGCGGGTGGCTTTACGCGTCTTGGGCTCTCGGATTGTTCTTGTACCAGACATTCGACGCGGTGGATGGAAAGCAAGCTCGTCGCACAGGCACAGGTGGGCCTTTAGGAGAGATGTTTGATCACGGTTGTGATGCTCTGAATACGACGCTCGAGGTCATCTTGACGGCGTCTGCGCTTAATTTGGGAATGAGCTGGTGGACCATCGCTTCTCAAGCTGCAACGCTTGCGAACTTTTATTTGACGACTTGGGAGGAGTATCATACCGGCACTCTGTACCTCTCTGCCTTCTCAGGACCGGTGGAAGGTATCCTCATAATCATTGGTATTTACATCGTAACAGCTTTCAAAGGTACGTCTCAAATCAAATCCCATCCGATACAACAAAAGCTGAACATGGGTTCTGCAGGTCCGGGATTCTGGGACCATGGAATCTTAAGCGTCACCGGTCTCTCCTCTCTTCCCATCTTGCAAAAAGGCGGCCGCCTTTACCCTTACGCAAAAGATCTCCCTCTGAACGACTGTTTCCTCCTATTCGGTGGAGCTGGACTGTGTTTCAACATACTCACATCCTACACGAACGTCCTCCGTTCTATCCGCATGAAGCTGAAAGCTCAACCGACACAAAACGGAAAGCCCAAATTCGTTGGAATCGCGAAAGCCCTCAAACCGCTCCTTGGACTCGCTCCCTTTGCTGGACAGTCCGCCATCGTTTATTTCTGGCTTCACGAGCAGCCTGTCATCCTTAGGAGGAACATCATCCCTTTCCAGCTTTTCTGGGGCTTGACCTTTGCCTACCAAGTCGGACTCCTCATCACTTCCCACACCACTAAACTGCCAAACTTCCCCTGGTTCAATCTTCTGACGGTGTGGAGCGCGGCGATGTGCCTCGATGCGAATGTCGCAAAGATTGGCAAGTTGGTCGGATTGAACATCACCGGCTTACTCCACGATGGTGGTCAAAGGAGCATTTGGACCGTATATGCAAGCTTAGCGCTCGCAGCGGCGACGTATGCGTTCTTTGTCTACGATGTCGTCGGCGTGATCTGCGCTTACCTCGATATCAAGTTCGTCGTCTCCTATCTCTCACTAACCCCTGCTGAAGTGTTTTTTTTTGACAACAGCTGCCTGACGATCAAACACTACAAGCCTGACCCGAACGAAAAGTCGCTCTTGAAGTCAATCTCTTCTGCTCTCTCATCCGGCCTCTCTCGCACACCTCCCGTTCCACCGAGCAAGCCTACAAATCCTCCTCCCACTGAATCTTACGCTGCTGTGACCGCCACTTCGTCCGCAACGTCCTCTAATCTGCCTGCGACTCAGGATACGGACGATGACTCCGTCAAAGAGGGGGGAAGGAGGAGAAGGATGAAGTGGGGACGGAAGTGAAGTGATTGACTTCCCCATATCGGTGGTTTGAGGCTTATTGCTGTGTTTGGTTGATGTGTTGACTCTATGTTGAAGTTTAAGAGACTGTTTCAAATTTGCTACAGCCTAGGACATCCTTAATGTTACGGAGTGATTATGATTCTATCTATCTATGCGAGGAAGACAAATTAGAATACAGCGATGTATATACTGAACAAGTATGATATATCCCGGTAATACTCATGGCACCTACTCAATAGATCCAAGGTCTCGAAATGTCCAATTTAGAGAAAGAGATGAACGAAGGAAAGGGGGTCGAATCATCACCGCGTCATTGCGTAGAAGAAAAGGACACAACATACTCCCGTCACGCAGCCGAGGATGACCGTGTCACGCCTTCTTCGAGAAGATATCATCCCCAATAATGAGTTGAGACCAGGGATTTGTGCTGGACAATCGTGCAAACGTTTTCAATACTGCGCGTCTAGGAGGTAAGAGGACTAACCTAGCACACCTCCCATCCGCATGTTTACACCTGAAAGATGAGTACGTTGGCGAGAGAACTCAGCTCTTGTCTCGTACGCTTGACTATACAGAGTATGAGGAGCATGATATGGGAAGAAAATGACACGAACTTGAGCACATCGTCCATTAGACGATCAGAGCTGTCTATTCGACTTCGCTCGTTCAGCAGCATGTCGGACGCCGACGATGACTTGAATGCACTGAAATAATTCAATAGGTATACGTTCGCAAACGATGGAGAGAAAGGGATACCTGATTTCTTCTCTTACTGAACCAAGGAGATTGGCGCGTGCCTCCGCTTCTTTCAAGCTTGTCTGAGAACTCCGTTTCAACACGAGAACCAGCGCACAAAACCAACACAACAAACCTGTGTCCGCTTGAAATCACGCACGTAGTCCTGGTGGATCTCGCGGTGTCGTTGTACAGTCAAAACTTGCGAGGACGAGGCCGGAGGATTGGAGTTGTTAAGCAAGCTCTGCATCTGCTCTACAAAGCTTGCAAGCTTGAATTATTCAAACAAAGGGAAGCAGAACCATCGCTCAATCACCATCCCATGGAGCAGTGAGTGAAGACACACCTTACCCAACCCCTCCTCTAGCTCCTTCTCCACGCTCTTGTACTCTCCTTTCACATCTTTGTTCAGGATGCCAGAGCTCGAGTAAGTCGTCGAGACTTGCGCAGCGAGCTTGGAATAGGTGGTAAGAAGGGTGGAGAGGTCGTTTTCCAGCGTCCTGACTTGTCGGCGGAGGTCATCCATGTCGTGTTGAAGTGTTGAAGTTGGGTGATGATGATGATCTTGGATAATGATGAACTTTGCACGTGCGAAAACAGCTTTTCAACAGATTCAAAACAGTGCTGATCACTAGAGCAAGCATGCACAACAGCACTGAAATTGTTAATCCAAAACAATTATCTCTTTGATCAAGGGCATATCTTCATCCTTCGCGTGTTTCGGTTTCTTCCAAAGTGGTTGCGGTGGAGGGGGTGTCTGCTCCAAATCTATCGGTTCTTCTTTGCTGCCTTGACCAGGGTTTAAAGCCGAAGAATTCAGTTTAATTGGATCTTCTGAACTTTCTTCCTGTCCTAACTCGTTAGCGCACATGTCAGCACCGAGATAGAAAGTTTCGTACTTTGTGAGGAGTAGTATCTCGAGACCTCTTCTTCGAACTTGATTTGTTACTGCGTTCAAAGCTGATCCCTAGAAACGTTTCGAGAACTTCTACATCCGATACCTATTGATAAGCCTTAATTCTGTTTGTGGATCATAGGAAATGAACTAACCTCTTTTTCGAGACGATGACTTGAATGCACTGAAATAATTCAATAGGTATACGTTCGCAAACGATGGAGAGAAAGGGATACCTGATTTCTTCTCTTACTGAACCAAGGAGATTGGCGCGTGCCTCCGCTTCTTTCAAGCTTGTCTGAGAACTCCGTTTCAACACGAGAACCAGCGCACAAAACCAACACAACAAACCTGTGTCCGCTTGAAATCACGCACGTAGTCCTGGTGGATCTCGCGGTGTCGTTGTACAGTCAAAACTTGCGAGGACGAGGCCGGAGGATTGGAGTTGTTAAGCAAGCTCTGCATCTGCTCCACAAAGCTTGCAAGCTTGGATTATCCAAACAAAGGGAAGCAGAACCATCGCTCAATCATCACCCCATGGAGCATCGATGAAGACACACCTTACCCAAACCCTCCTCTAGCTCCTTCTCCACGCTCTTGTACTCTCCTTTCACATCTTTGTTCAGGATGCCAGAGCTCGAGTAAGTCGTCGAGACTTGCGCTGCGAGCTTGGAATAGGTTGTAAGAAGGGTGGAGAGGTCGTTTTCCAGCGTCCTGACTTGTCGGCGGAGGTCATCCATGTCGTGTCGAAGTGTTGAGTGAGAGTTGGGATGATGATGATGATCTTGGATAATGATGAACTTTGCACGTGCGAGAACAGCTTTTCAACAGATGCTAATCACTAGAGCAAGCATGCACAACAACACTGACATTGTTAATCCAAAACAATTATCACTTTGATCAAGGGCATATCTTCATCATTCGCGTGTTTCGGTTTCTTCCAAAGTGGTTGCGGTGGAGGGGGCGTCTCCTCCAAATCTATCGGTTCTTCTTTGCTGCCTTGACCAGGGTTTAAAGCCGAAGAATTCAGTTTAATTGGATCTTCTGAACTTTCTTCCTGTGCTAACTCGTTAGCGCACATGTCAGCACCGAGATAGAAAGTTTCGTACTTTGTGAGGAGTAGTATCTCGAGACCTCTTCTTCGAACTTGATTTGTTACTGCGTTCAAAGCTGATCCCTAGAAACGTTTCGAGAACTTCTACATCCGATACCTATTGATAAGCCTTAATTCTGTTTGTGGATCATAGGAAATGAACTAACCTCTTTTTCGATAATAAAACACAAACTCAAACCATGGTGCTCCAGGCGAGTCAAACTCCGTCCACTCCACTTTCTGCCTCTTGAAATTAATCTTTTCTTCTTTAGCAAAGACAGTCTGGCTAGAAGTCGTCAGTCCGCTCTTAGCTTGCGCACTGAAGGACTTGTTCCAGTCGTTTGGGAGGCAGGGGACGTCCCGCGTGGAGAGTGAGCCTGTGTAGCCGCGGTAGACTTTCATTCGGATTGATCCTACCTGTGAAGCAACACTGACAGTCAGGATCGACGCTCTGGAGAGCGGAAGAAGCAATTGTGAACAGACGCACATTCGCTGTGATTGGGTCATCGGTGCAGCATATTCCATCGTCTTCATCTACTAGCTTGAGGTCACTGAATTCGTATGGCTTGATAGTGTTCGCGTTCATGTGTACTCCAGAAGTCGTGATCTTCTTACCATAGCAGCGAGAGTCATAAATCATCTTCTGCGTTCGCAGGCCACTGAGAAATGTATCAGCTTGTCTTCGCCAGTGCTGGAATGCAGGACGCGCTCAATGTAACAATCAAAAGCCAATTCCTGATCACTGTTGTAGGAGACGGCTGATATCTCCATCACAATTCCGTCAGGGTCACTGTTAGGAAGTGCAGGCGGATCACACCTTGAACTGCTTTCCGGTGGTAGCTTCAATGTAGCAAGAACATTGGTTCTTCTGTTCGTCCAAATTGAATCTATACTCCTCGAGTGGCTTATTATCCACATATACATGTGTCTTCAAACCATATTTGCGGATGTAACTAATATATAATAGAGATTCAGCCTTTTCATTGAACTTGGATGACAAGAGAGAAGCAAACGGCATGATGAGTTCCAGAGTCTCGAAAGGCATTAATTATTTAAGATGCTGCTTAAATGATTGCTTTCTCCTCGGGAGACTCCATTACCATAGGCGCAAGAGTCTAGAGGTCCAGGAAGGAGAGCGAGAACTTAAACGGAGAGCTTCCGGTTGTTTGCTAATATTTGCATTTGCGTGCCGTAGCAAATGACACTCCGGCTGGCTGGATAAGCTGCTCAACAACACAACAGCAACTCACCTTAGCTCACCGTTGCAAGAGATTTGAGAAGGAGGAATCTGAGATCTCAGACGTAGCTGATCCAGAAATCTTCGCGTTAATAGCATTCTTTCAACTATGCCGTACGTCGTTCTTGTGGTTGTTGCTGCCTCATTGGTGTTCTGACCTTTCTTCCTCTAGTGCTTTAGAACGGTTAGGGATTCAGTGTAGTGTATTAGTGGATGATGAACCTCTTCCTGAGTATAAAGTGGAAGCGAAAGAAGCGAGCGCACAGTGCTTCATTGAGTCCAAATCCGGCCAGAGATTCAAGGTGTGTATTCTTCCTTTCTATGGAGTACCCAACTCAGACTTCCGTGAGCAGATTAAATTCCAGAAGATAGATGATTCACGTCCAGCCATGACGGACGGATTCGACCTGAGTGTTCGGTTCTGGATTGATGGTGCGTTCCACAACCGACTTTATTCAGGAGCTGAGTGATCTCTCAGGTACATGGGCTCAGAGTATCTCCTATCAACACCCATTTAGAAAAGGGGGAGCAACCTCAGAAGGTATACGAGAGACGGCAAACAGTCGGAGACCGTACGAATTTCAGGACATCAATATTGTAGACGAGGATGATCCGAATTGCTGCGAAGACGAACGTGTGATAAGAAATGTGCACTCTTCCCTGTTCCCTCGTTTCATGCAGGTCTGTCTTACTCTGGGCTTGCAGCTCGGATCAATACAAGTTAAATGTTATCGAGGAAACATTGGTACGTTCTTTTTCCTTCCTGTGAGATCCCCATGTTTATTCATTGACATTACATTTGGGTCAGGTGCTGCCACCAGGTTCCAGCCACCGTCAGAAATTATTGGATCCAAATCCTTCAACGAAAAATCGAAAAAAGCGCGTTTATCCAACCAAACCAAGCGCGTCATCCCTTCTTCCTTCATGTTCCTCGCTAAAGTTTTGTTTATCTTAGTCTTGGGGATGCCATACCTTGTACAGACAAGGGATTCGTCAAATTTGACTCCATTGATGGAGATAACCGTCCATGGGCGGAATTCACTTTTCACTATCGCTCAAGGACACTCCTTGAGTTAGAGGAAGGTATTGAACTTCGTTCGTCGCCCTCCCCTCACCGACAGACAAAAGGCAACGACTCAAACTGATGTCTACGGCAGATCCATTACATGATGAACAAGATGAGGAGGAGGAAATACAGATTTTGGAGGTGATGAAGGAGGTGAAGAAGGAAGACGTGAAGCCTTCGATCAAGAAATTTGAAGAGGCGGAGGAGCGCAGATCCGGTTCGTTCCATCACTCATCACGCTCTCCAGGGCTTGAAATCTGTTTAGGGTCCAAGTGGGAAGGTTGAACCCATCGACATTGACGCGTTACCGGATCTTCCAATCAAAAAACCGAAGAAGGAGAAGGCCGTCATTGTGCTCGACTGATTTTTGTAGCCTCGCCATGTTGTGTTTTCTTATTTTCTCTCCAAACAGAATTTTATTCGAACTTCAACTGAATGGCCTTTCGTGTTCTCTGACAATCTGTCAGGTTGTATATTCCTTTGCTCTCAAGCTTTGTGCGCAATTCAGCCCATTTATGGATCAATGAATCGACAACAGAAGATTCGAATGTTTGTAAGCCTGGTGATCCAACTAAGCATCACCTCCTGCATACCTGAGTCCGGCGATGTTACCAAACTCCTGACTGGCAATATTGAGCTCTGCCTCTCATAAATCACTCGGTTTAGCTGTCTCAGAGCCGTCTGGGTCCATGTCATTTTGAAGTTCCGGCAGTTGATTGGCTACATGGGAGAGCGAAGGCAGGGGATGAGAGACGAGAGGATACTGTATGACTATGCACAATCCTGCGTGTCCACTGGCTCCAGCCTGCTGGCCGGTCACTCAAACATCAAATCTCCTAAGGGCCGTCCCTTCACTCTTCTGCTCTTGATCCTCTTGAGCTCTACAAACCCATGATCAGCGCTCGACCTCGTTGAAAGGATAGAGAAGGATACGAACCCAAGCATTCTCGAATCAGCTCGATGCAATCTCTGACCAACAATACCATCGAGGCGCCCCAGAAGTTCCTCAACCAAACCGGCTCGACATCTCTCCAGCTTCCCCTCAATCTCGATCCCAAGAACTCTCCTTGCAAAGTTCTCCTCAAAGGACCATGATAAGTCTTCCCGATACCAAGTAGTGTTTTGAGCCAACTGATGCCTTGTCCGTGGAAGGAGCGTGTGGCGATCAAGCGGAGAAAAGAGCCGGCGTAGTTGGAAACGAGGGGGAAGACGAGGGCTCCGACAACTAGACGGCTGAAGGATGTCGTCTCTGGTATCACGATCTGCCATTCCTCCGGTTCTTCTTCCACCTGCCCTCCTCCTCCCTCGGCTGCTGGTTGAACCTCCTGCTGTGGTGGTGGGGGTGCAGCGACTTGGTCCAGAGGTCGTGCTTGCGGAGGATGGCGACGTCTTCCATCTCCACCCCTTCGCGGAGCTTCTTCTCCATCCTCCTCTTCCTCTTCGTCGTCTGTCCAATCCTCCTCTCCCTCCATTTCCAATAAGCCACGATGAACCAATCCCTCGTCCATCTCAATCTGTCTCTCTCGTCTCAACTCTTGTTCATTGTCTGGATTTAGAAAGTCGATTCGGACTTCCAGCATGCCTCCTTCTCCCACTTGGTCGATTTGTTGCCTGGGCACGACATCAATCCTTTCTCTCCTCCCTCCTCCTTCCCTTGCACCGGCGGCTCCCAGCAACCATCTTCCAAGATTAGCCCAGGCCCCTTCCCTTTCCCTTTCTCTCTCGCCATCGTCAACTTCCCTCAGCCCCTCTCCATCCCTATAGACTGCACTCGTCCCAATGTACGCGCTCACAGTATTCAGCACCACCCCGAATGTCCATTTGCGGAGTGCGAAATAGCGTTTTCTGATCCATGGGAGGAGGAGGAGAACAAGGTAGGGAGAAGGTGGCCAAGAAATGTCGAGGAGGTTAGAGAAGAGGGAGCTGGGATCTGGTGCGACGGTGATTGCAAAATATGGTGGATGGGGGAGAGGGGTGGTTTGAATCAGGAGCGAGGGTTGGTAGGAGAGGAAGATGCTAAGTGGAAGCAGTGGGAGGAGGGGATCCGCGAGCCTGACTCGAGAGCAGATAAGGGCGGGAAGGATGAGGGTGACGTTGAACTGGCCAGAGAGTTTAGTTTTATTTTAGCTTGGGGACGGGCAGTGGAGCGTACGTAGTGAGCTATCGGCCAAGGAGCATCGGGAGGTAGGATCTCTAAACCGGCTTCCTTCCCAAGGAACATGTAAGTCGCCCACGTCCCATACTTCAATAATCCGCTCGCGACACCGACAGCTGTAAAGCCAAACATTCCATATACGCTAACCCGTGCCAGGCGCTTATGGAAGCGTTCAATCGCACGCAAGAGGCTTGGTTCAGTCTCGACGAGTTCGTACCTTTGCGAATGTGGTCGACGCATCATCAGCGAAGTTCAGAAGGAGGAGAAGAACGCACTCTGTTCCACACGACGGACACTTGACCGCCTGACCGATAGGCTCCCGATTTCTTCCCCCTCCTCCCCCAGCACCACCTTGGTTCCCTGCTCCTGCTCCTGCAGCAGCTTCGCCAACCCCCTGTTGAACGTCATTCAGTGCTCCTTGAACGCCGCCAGCCTCGCGATCCTCCCGTCGTGGATTGGACTGAGCTTGGGCTATCCATCTCAAGAGGCACTATCCCATAGCACATGTGTATGGTAGAGAAAAATAACTGTGAAAAGTGCACGAACGTCTTCGTGAGCAAGCAGAGTGCAGGTGCACGGATGGACCCAGCGCCTCTTCTTCCCGTTGGCTGTGGCAGTGGCTGGGTCACCTTTCACTTCTTCTTCATAGCCTTTCAGTCGAATATCATAGTCCTCAACCCTTTCGTGACGCTTGAGAGCGAAGAGATGACGAACATATCCAACAGGTCTTCACTGATAAATCGTCCAAAGTCCTCTCTTTACCCCGCCTCGCTCCATTAACTGCTGTAGATGCCATGCCCACTGACTCCACCAGTGATGCTCACCACTGCCTTGCCTGGTGTGGATGTGTCTGGTGTGGTGTGTCGGTGGTTGAAAGCGTCCACATCCCGCATTCCAACACAATCCCGATCTCACATTTCATCAACTGCACACATCGGGCATAGGTTGTGTGAGTGTAGCTGTATACAGCAGTATATTATCATAAATATCAAGCAAAGTGACCAGCAAGTGCCTAATCGATGAAGGTCCTGCTCCATCTCCGCTTTCTCACATCCACCAGTTCCATTCCACCCTCTGCGACGCTCTCCTCCATCATCCTGCCGCACCTCTCACAAGCGGTCTCCCTTTTTTCCCCATCAGGTTCGTCCCCATACCTCCAGATCCAGCTATCAGGAATATCTCCTGCCACATCCTTCGACGACATTCATCGATTGTTGTCATTCCTTTATTCCAGGACCATCGCGTTGGTTTATGAGAGACATGGGAGGGAGAAAGCGATGGAGTTGAGCATGGCGACGGATGTGGTCATTGAAGGTCTCCACGGAGCGACATTGGAGGATGAGGACAAATTCACAACTTCCTTGTCTGTGCACCCCTCCGATCTCTCCACTGCGTCGACGACACCAGCATCAGGTGAGCATGCAAACTTGTCCCGATGAATAACTGATTGAATGGTCATCTGACACCGTTGGTGGATTTAGAAGAGAGAGAACGATTCGACGTCGTAGCGCTGGGAGGGACGTTTGACCACATCCACTCTGGCCACAAGGTCCTGCTCACCCTAGCCGCTTGGCTAGCTCGTGGAGGCAGTCCTTCTTCGCACCTCATCGTCGGCATAACCGGTTCGTCTGTCCCTTCCTTCCTCCATTCATCAGCTTTGCTTTCTGATTGATCAGAATCTCAATTCGTTGGAAAATGGTGAATTAGACGACGTCCTCCTAACGAAGAAAACGAACCGATCCCAACTGGGATCCCTCTCCGAACGGACGAAGAGTGTATTAGACTTCTACGCTCTCGTCTCTCCCTCTCTCCGCATCCTCACTCCAGCCCTTCAAGACATCTATGGTCCGACTTCGTCAGAACCAAACGTGCAGGCCCTTATTTTGACGACGGAGACGAGGGCGAGTGGAGGTATGATTAATGAGGAGAGGAAGAAGAAAGGATTAGGGACGCTGAGCGTGTGGGTCGTGCAAGTCGTTGGAGAGAGGGGAGAAGGTGAAGATGAGGCAGGGGTGAAGGGGAAGTTGGGGAGTACGGCTATCAGAGAGTGGTTGGCTTCCAAGGAGTCTCTCGCCTGATAAATGAACGAGGGGTAGGCGTACTGCAACCGAGTTCATCCGAAGAGATGGATTGTAGATGATTACGGAGAAGATGTACACACAACAGTTCCTCGACTGACCATGTCCTTAGTGCATATGCAAAAATGTCCTTTCAATGTACCGCGACTTGTTCCGCTATTGAGGTTTTTGTGAGGCTGCGCAGCCTTGGGGAAGAGGAGATGAGGGATCAATGGGTTGATGCACAACGTATCCAACTGTTCCCATAGCGCGATCAACGGTCAAAATCCTAGCTTCAAGTTGGAAGGGTAAGGACCTTGAAAATACTTGTCGCTGTTCCGATAAAACTCTTTCCAACCATTCAACGCCTGAACATCCGGTTCGTCAGTCCATCCTCTGCAATGACCTTAGAAACAAAAAGTGTACGCACAGACAGCTCCTTCTCGTTCAGCCCTCTACGATACAAACCATCAAGGTTAACATAAAAATATGATCAAAATGAAAGACGAAGGAACGGTGCGAACCGCAAATCATGCGTCTTGTGCTCTTGAAAGCACCCAGTCACGAAAGCTCTCGCGTGGTCTACGCCTGCAAAGTGATTATATGACCCTGCCGAAACTCGAATCAGCCACTCGTGAATCTGAATACAAGATCAGGTAGAGAAGAAGACCAACCGCCTGGGCCGTAAGTCCTTCGGTTGGCGGAGACGTCGTATACTTCCCCATCCAGCGCGAGATAGATTGGTAGAGTGGGGTCGTCGCCGTTAAACCTCTTCAGTTGACGTTCGCTGAAATACTTGAGCTTCTTCTATCACCTCCACACAACAGAAATTTCTCTCAGCGTCCAACCAATCAAGTTGCTGGGGTAACAGAATGAATACGCACAGGTTGAGGAAAGACGGTACGCCATTGTTTTACCGCGTACTTGGAAGCAACGCTCCACTCAAACTCGAGCAGCTCGCCTAAGAGATAGGCGCAGATGACTGTCAACAAGGCGTACTTGAAAGAAGTCAGGAATCGCATATTATTGGATGACAATTACACTCTGCACCGCACGTGATTCACCCATGGCCTTTTTCCGTCCGCTTTGGCTGCCTAGCGCTGCCAAAAAAAATTTCTGCGAAATCGATCGAGACGAGAACAAGGGAAGGAGGAGCCTGATAGTCTTAGAAGCAGGCTAGATTAGGACAGATTAGATAGTTGAAGCGAAATGGCAGTGGAAAAAGTGCAGGCGCACCATCATCGCCCAACTCTCAAGCAGACCAACAAACCGTTCAAAGGTGGCAGCAAGGGGGCATTGAAAGCCAAAGGTGTGTTAATCACCCTCTCTGATACGCTGTCATAGATCAGGCGGGTAGAAGAATAATGTGTGCTTTTCCGTGATGATGTAGGGAAAGCAACACGAAATGCTCCTAAGAATTCTCACCTTTCTGCCGCTGCAGCTTCGAAGCAAGCGCGACGGAACTCTGCGAAGCAACTGCAAGCATCTCGGCGCTCTGAACTCGTAGAGAACTCTCGACTTTTTATCACTTCATCATCGGGACAATCTGTGCCCAGGGTTGTTTCTGTGATCGCGTTGTACGACGCGGAGGCTGGGGAGGGATTAAGCTCTTTGGAAGCAGTCAAATTGGTTGTTTCCCAGTTTGACGATGCGGAAGAAATCGTGCAGAAGCATGAAGAGAGAGAGAGAAAGCAGCTACAGGACAGGAAGCCGATTCATGTTCATATACCGTCGAAGCATACGGTCCTTCAATTTGTCTTCCCACCATCGCTCAAGTCAGCAGACTCGATCCTCCACACTCTCCTTAACGCATCTGCTGCCGATTTTACTCTCTTCCTTCTCTCCCCGACGCACGAAGTCTCATCTGTCGGAGAAACCCTCCTGAGAAGTATTCAATCGATGGGTATCAACAATCCAATGGGCGTCGTCGTCCCTCCACCTTCTTCTGTACCTTCGACGTCTGGATCCTTCGTGGCGAATAACGATATAAAGAGATCATTGTCTTCTTTCCTCTCCTACTTTTTTCCATCTGTGGCGAGCGAGAGGATACATTCGATCTCGACCCCGTCCGACGTTGCAATGCTAGTACGATCCCTGTGTGAGAAGATGGTGCGACCTTCTCATGTTGGTGTATTGCATGGGAGTACGAGTTGGAAGGATGGACGCGGCAGAGTAGTCGTCGAGAGTTTGGCGTGGGAGCAGCAAGGAGAGGAAGGAAAAGGTACCCTTAGTCTCACGGGTGTGGTGAGGGGTGGGAACTTGAAGGCGGGGAGATTCGGGAGTCTGGGTCAAGAGGGAGAGTACATGATATCCAAGGTACCTGTTCCCTGCTTGCTGACTCTTTGGCATTCTATTTATCATTGCGGGTGAAGGTGATCGAAACTTCTCGTCTTCTGCCCAAACATCACAAACCGAATGTTGACGCCGAAATGTCATCCTCCGAGAACGCCATCCCCCTTTCGACGATAGACGATAATTCAGACGTTGATTCAATAACTTCCACGAATTCTGGCGACCCAGAAGGTTTGGGCGAGCAAACGTGGCCTACGGAAGAGGAAATTGCTTCTGCACCAGCGAACCAACAAAACAGCGCGAAGAAGCTCACCGTTGGAAAAAGAAAGGTTCCAAAGGGAACAAGCGAGTATCAAGCTGCGTGGATTGAGAGTGATAGTGAGATGGATGAAGAGGAAGAGGAAGAAGGACAAGGAGAAGTGACCGCACCGCTCGACTTGCTTGATGGAAAGGACGAAGGTGCTGGGGCGGAGAGAATGACTGACACGGCTTCTATGATGGATGCGGATGAGGGGGAGATGATGGATGATCAAGAAGAGGCTGAGGCGACAAAGGAGGACGTGGAAGCGGCTCGCAAGTTGGCAGCGAAGACAGATGCCTCGTTTCCTGATGAGGTGGATACGCCCATGCATATTCCTGCAAGGGAGAGATTTGCAAAGTATAGGGGTTTGAAGAGCTTTAGAACTAGCGAATGGGATCCTTATGAGGATCTGCCGAAGGATTACGGGAGGTGTTTTGAGGTGGATTTAAGACAGTGGAGGAGCTTGAGCACGAAGAATGCAAATGGGAGAGGTGATGTTGGCGCTGCTGAAGGTGCAAAGGTTCGTGCTTTACACTGCTTAACTGTGGATCCATTGACGGGTAAGAATAGGAGGGGACAAGAGTTATAGTTCAGCTTAAAGATGTCCCTAGGAGCAGCTATGACAGGCTCCTTCAATCTCCCACTCCAATTGTGCTTTGGGCACTCTTCAAGCACGAGCACAAGTTTACTGTTATGAATTGGTCAGTCCAGCGTAACACTGAATACGAAGAGGACGTAAAGTCGAAGGTGGTTTCATCTCTCCTGTTCTCAAGCTGACGGACCTAAGCCTGGGTACGCAGGATACACTCTACCTCGTTCTCGGACCAAGGATCTTCAAAGTTAATCCCATCTTTTCACAAAATAATCCACCTGGCGGAAACAACGTCCATAAATTCGAACGTTTCCTTCGTCACGGTACAGGAGGCGCTGTTGGTACAGCCTACCTGCCAATGATCTTCGGGCATGCACCAGCCATCACTCTCCGTCGGGACGACTCAACAGGCGTCTTCTCACTTGTAGGGACAGGAACCGTTCTTGGCCCTGAACCAGGACGCATCATTGCGAAGCGAGTGATATTGACTGGTTACCCTTTCAAAGTGCACAAGAGAACGGCTACCATTCGGTATATGTTTTTCAATCAACCTGATATAGACTACTTCAAGCCGATACAGCTGAGGACAAAGAATGGCAGGACAGGTCATATCAAGGAATCTCTAGGGACGCACGGGCTTTTCAAGGCTGGCTTTGATGGAACGCTGGATCAGATGGACACTGTGTGTCTGAGCTTGTATAAGAGGTGTTTCCCCAAATGGGGTAAAAGGTGGTGCACTGAGGAGGACACGAAGGATGTGGAGATGACATAACTTGTAATCTGCTGTACTTTGTATTTAGAATGTTTCACTCGAAATACAGTGGCGCTTGAGTACTGTAGACCCAGGTAGACACTCTGTCATTGTGACCTTGACCATCAATTGTGTGGAGCAACTTGAAGAATATCCTGACCTCTGAGTCACAGGTGAGTAAACGTGACTATGAACTTCCACCGTCTTCCTTTTGAACTTCGAGGACACCTCGTTCGCAATGCCTCATCTTCGATGGGGCGTGAACAAACATACAGCTCGACCATTCTTTTGCCCAGAACTCCTTTTCCACTGCGAGCTGACGCGGTAAGGAGGGAGAAGCTGTGGTCGAAACAAATTGGCAACGCGCTCTACGAATGGCAGGCAAGCCGTTGTTCCTTCTATCCCTTTGCCTCTAGCCCCTTTAACCTGACCCTATTCATATTCATAGTGGAGCCAAAAGGAAAGGCCAGTTTTCATTTTACATGATGGACCACCCTATGCAAATGGCAACTTACACGCTGGTGCGCTTTAACCTCCCAACGTCTTCAAAACAAGTGTTGAGTGTCACACCATCTAGGACATGGTCTCAACAAAGTTATTAAAGATATCATCAATAGATATAAAGTCCTGAGAGGTTTTCGTGTGCAGTTAGTCTTTCCATGCTGCAAAAGCTGTTCTTATTCCCAGGAAGCTATGTCCCAGGATGGGATTGTCACGGTTTACCCATCGAAATGAAGGTATTAGAGTTGATGAAGAAGGTATGCGTAATATTGTTCTCGAAACAAGTTTGAATGTATTGCAGGCGAAGAAAGATATTTCAGCCCTTTCCGCCATTGAAATCCGGAATGCTGCTCGTGAACACGCACGCCAAAATGTGCAGTTACAGCTGGCAGAATTTAAAGAGTTGGGAATAATGGTAGACTGGGATAATCGATATCAAACTTACGGTACGCAACAGCTGCAGTGTGCAGAGCTAAATGATCACACAGATCATCATTTCGAGATTAGTCAACTAAAGGTCTTTCAGAAGATGATCGATAGAGGTATGCACATCGTAAACAGTTGAAAATCACTTACTCCTGAGCAGGTCTTATAACTCGAGCACGGAAGCCGGTTTATTATTCTCCATCTTCGATGACCGCCCTTGCAGAGTCAGAATTGGAGTACAACGAGACGCACAAATCTCGTTCTGTTTACCTTGCGTTTCCTGTGGTACAAAGATCTCCAGAACTGTCTGAACGCCTCCAAAACTTCAACGGGCAAGTCTCTTTAGCCATTTGGACAACTACCCCATGGACTATCCCAGCTAACATGGTCAGTAAAGTCGCATGAGAACCAAGCTTGAGATCTGATGGAAAGCTTGTAGGCTGTGGCCATTGCCCCTGACTTGGAATACTCTCTGGTACATCATTCTTCCAAGGGATATCTTGTAGTTGCCAGTTCCCGGATTAACGAACTTCGCACGACATTCTGTGATCCCCTTCCTCTTAAATGCTCTTTTCCTGGATCCACCCTTCTCGGCAGCCGTTATCGCCCTCCTCTTTCCAACGGAGCCAGGTCTTGCCCGGTCATCTCCAGTCCTTATGTCTCTGCAGATACAGGCACCGGTCTTGTACATTCCGCTCCTGCTCATGGCTTCGAGGACTGGTCCATTTGTCACGCCGTTATTGCTGAAGATAGCTTGAGCGAAGCATTGCTTACCACTGTGACTGACCAGGGTCGTTTCTCAAATTCTCTAAGACAAATTTTACGTCCTGATATCGCGGAAGAACTTAATGGAAGATCTGTGATGGGGGATGGAGTGAAATCAATCACTAACTACCTGCGCGAAGAATCGTTGATTGCGGAGGTGCCAATAACTCACAAATATCCCTATGATTGGAGGACGAAACAACCCGTTATGATCCGGTTCGCATAATTGTTTCTTTTTCTTTTTTCTGACGGGTATTTAGTGTAACTCCTCAATGGTTTGCAAACTTAGAAAGCATCAAGGATCAAGCACTGTCTGTTGTAGAGACTGTTCAGTTTACTCCTGAGTCTGGTGCGTGCTCTCCCGTCCAAGTCGAGAAGTATGATGAATCAAATCCGCTAGGGCGAGCTCGACTTGAGTCGTTTGTCCGGAGTCGAACTGAATGGTGTATCTCTCGTCAACGGGCATGGGGCGTGCCTATTCCCGCTCTTATTAACGCAAGCACGGGCGAGGCGCTTCTCACATCTCAGTCGATAGCACACATCATCTCCGTCCTCGAGCAGAAAGGATTGGACTACTGGTGGAGTGGTCCTGTGGAAGAATTTGTGCCTCCGGAGCATCAAGAGCAGACATGGTTAAAGGGGATGGATACGATGGACGTCTGGTTCGACAGTGGAACCTCTTGGACCACAATTCGAGAACTAGTCCTGCCAAGGAATGAGGCATTGCCTTTGACAGATCTTTATCTCGAAGGCAGCGACCAACATCGAGGATGGTTCCAGTCTTCTCTGCTTACCTCAGTGTCGACAGAAGGTAAATCACCATACTGTAAGGTTCTGACACATGGATTCGTTCTCGACGGGTCTGGTCAAAAGATGAGCAAATCTTTGGGCAACGTCATCAGCCATCTAACGGTTATAAATGGAGGCGATGTGAGATATTCGTAAACGAATATGGGATACAGCTGACGTGAATTAACAGAACAAGAAGCAGCTTCCAGCCTATGGTCGCGATGTCTTCCGTCTCTGGGCTGCCAGCGTAGACTATACCGGGGACGTGCTCATCGGGCCGTCAATCATTGGTCAGGTTTCCGAGAACCTGAAAAAGATCCGTAACACGTTCCGATTCTTGCTTGGATACGTCACCCCGTATCCCTTACCATTACAGTACGAGCATCATACTCTGGTGCGTTTCCTTGTTCCTTGTGTTTATCTTTGCCGGAAAAGCAGTTTCTGAATTCCGACGCAGATGGAAAGTTTCGTGCTGCATGAGATTTGGAAGCTTGAAACGGCATGTTTGAAGCACTATGATGATTTCGCTTTTAATAAAGGTACAAGTCCTCCGTCCGTCTTGGCATGATCCCCCATCTTAACATTATTGCAGTTGTGCAAGAAGTCAACCGTTTCGTCAACTCAACACTCTCAGGTTTATACTTCGACTCTGTCAAGGATGTTCTTTATTCCAACGGAGTGTTCGACAATCGACGGCAGACTGTGATAGCCGTTTTCTCACAAGTAGGCCAACTTTGCCCACAAAATCTTGTGATTGAGGACTCTCTCTGCAGCTTTTGGAAACGCTCCTGAAAGTGCTCTCTCCAATCCTACCTCACTTATGCGAAGAAGTACGATACTATCGAGCAGGACATGAATGTGACCCCGACACCGACACTCTTTCCAAGCAATTCCCCGTGTTCTCACATCATTGGGACAGCCCTGTAAGAGTGATTCATTTTGATCATGCCACGCTGACTCGACCTTTAGAACGCTGCTTGGGAAAACGTCTTAGCTGAACGAGAAATGAACAACTTATTGAATTACCGGCACATAGTCCATTCGCTTATAGAAGAAGCGAGACAACAGAAGTGAGATTGATTGCTACTCAGTTATCCACGACCATTGTCTAACGGTGGTTTTGAGGCTTGCTGTCAATGCAACCGAGGTCGAAGCTGAGATTTTGGCGACCGAAAGCGAGGAAGCACATGTGCTCTCCAAACATGGCACGTCAACACTCTATCTTCTCTCTGACCACCTTTAACATGCTGGGAGCAACAGTTGGTATTTTAGCGCAGTTGTTGATGACTTCTTCGGTGTCACTAGAGGTCTCTCAAGAACCAGTCTCCAGAAGATGGGAGCTAGCTAAAAGTGACAATGGTACACTCTTCTTGCACAATGCGAAGGCTTACTGACAAGAACTGAAGGATCCACAATAAAGATATACCCCTCTCGGTTTCTGAGATGCCACCGGTGTTGGAGACATGATTGCCGTGAAGGAGAAGTTCTTTGTTCCCGATGTGATTCTGTTCTCAGTAACAGATGATAGCGCCGCTCCAAGTCCTGTCCCTATGCACAGCATTGTTTATATGCTATGTTGTCCATCCGTATCATGCTAGACAAAGTAGGAGTGCAACAAAGCCTCAGGCTTGGCTACGGTAGTACCTGTTACTTGTGCGGTGTCACGAAGCGGCTAATGCCGTAAAAGGCAAGTCGGTTGTGCGACCGCGAAGGTACCCAACTGTTGCGAAATCGACGAAAAAGAAGGAAAGATGGCTGAAAAGCTAGAAAGACTCTTTTGTTGCGACTCGCAGAACTGCAGGCAAGACACTCGTGTGGATGTTCTAGAGTTCTGCGATGGTAAAAGCTGCATGGGTGAAGATAAAAACGGGTGTTCGGAGTGTGACGATGATGGACAAAAAGGAGTTGGGGGGAGCGGATTGGGCAGAGGCAATCCGGAAAACGATAGCGAAAAGGTCATGAGGCAGTTTGTGAGATCTTATCTGCCATTTTACAAGAAAAGCTAATGTTCATGAGTTAGCTCGAAATCTGTGGGATCTGTAACATCCCCTACGATCCAGCGGCGACCCATTCTCACGAAAACCCTCCATTTCTTCCGCAGAAGCATTGGGATAACCAGACTTCGATCACACACTCTCCCATCCCTGTACATGCCTTGCATGGTTCACCAGCGAATAAAGATCAGTATCATTTCGAAGGACAAGGATCAGGTCATGGACATGGACATGATGGGACATTCGGCTGCCATTGGGGGTTCTGCAATCGCCAATTCACCACAATGAATGATTTAGCCTCCCACGTTAATCTCGAGCATCTACAACCTGCTCCTGCTCGTATCCCACCCCTCCCACTCAAAACCGAAGACCTGATTCAATTGCCGTCAAGCCAGCATCTAGAGCAACAAAATCAGCAGGATGCTGTAACGGAGACGAGTCGTGATGACCTTTATTGTCTATGGGATGACTGCCATCGGTTACCTGAAGATCTCTTCGAGATTGACCATACTATGTCAGGACAGGAGCAATCATTGACTGAAAAACCTAAATCTTTGCTTCTTCAGCATCTCGTTCAGGATCACTTGCAAATGGTCGGTATCCTTCAGCAACATTACCATTCCCACAAAATCATCTCTGACTTTATGTGGGATAGGACCCGATCGACCTTCTACAATTTGTCTCAAACCCTTCATTCAGCCTACCAACGGAGCCGCAGATAGGCATTTCCCCGGATTCCACCACGAATCAATCCAGCGTCCCTCTGCCTCCATCTGCCTCCTCTTTCTCCCCTCCTCCTGTGCCATTTCCGTCTACCCAACCTCATCTCTATCCGACATCTACTTCTACTTTGGCATCAACGTCCAAATCGAACGGAAATAGCTCCTCAGATTTGGCTGCCTACCTGCGAGTTCCAGGGCGCGCACGTCGTTCCGTCGCCAATTCAAACTCCGGCATCGATGGTGCGCTCATCTGCAAATGGCCAGCTTGTGGATTGGAGTTTGCAACGACAGCATTGTTGATGGAGCATTTGGGGAAAGATCATATCGGAAGTGGGAAGAAGGAGTATGTCTGTTTGTGGGAGGGGTGCGAACGAGATGAGATTGGAAGAGTTTTCAAGCAGCGACAGAAGATCATGCGACATTTGCAGAGCCATACCGGAGATAGACCTTTTGTGTGTCCTTTTCGCTTCTATTTACCTCAATTCTCATTTTTCTGATCAGGTTTGTGATGAATGTGGAAAAGCTTTCACTGAAGCTACGACATTGCAACAAGTACGAGCCCTCCGTGGTTTGTTGTAGACGTTTGCATGCTGACGAATCCATTATAACAGCACAAGCGGACGCACACTAAAGAGAAGCCTTTCGTCTGCACTCATCCAGATTGTGGCAAATCCTTCGCTCTAGCTTCAGCCCTCACGATCCACATGCGCACCCATACAGGCGACAAACCATTCACCTGCCCTCAATGCGATACCTCTTTTGCTGAATCCTCTAACCTCTCGAAACACATGAAGATTCATCGGACGGAGAAAGAGTACGTTTGTCCATTTCCGAACTGTCAGAAGAAATTTGGCAGATCGGACCAGTTGGCGAGGCATAAGAGGACACATTTAAAATCGGAGTCGCGAGCGGCAGAGAGTGAAGGAGCATTGGCTGCGACGCTACCGCAGGTGTAGATGGACGGATGTTATGTATTTGACTGCCTCGTTGAAAATTGTACAAAAATGTCTGATTATTCTCAAAACTGAGAATGACTTCGTTTATGAAATTCTGAGATGGTGGTATCATTTAAAATGCGCTCAGTAAATGGTTATGTGAATCTGTTTTATGACTGACGGTGAGAAAAATAGTGAATGGACAGCAAAATATGTGAACATGGAAGTTGTGTAGGTTATATTTTTTAAAGATGGTTTCTTTCAGTGTTGATTGACGACACTTCAGAACCGAGACCGCTCCACACATTCCAATAGCTTTCGTTTACCTTGATCAACCCATCGAGTCTGCCAACGATGTATACTACTTTGGAGGGGATTGTATTAGATTGCCCAACTGCGCTTGTGAATTCGTCATTATTCTCGATCACCTCTCGCAAATTCACACGGAGTTCTTCTGCTGGCCAACACAAAGACCCTGATTCTGGAAGTAAGGAGAAGGTCCACATTCGATACGTCGCTACCATGCGTCAAGATGTCTTGACCCTACAGACGTCAGGAAGATCCCCTATGCCGAAAGTTCGATTGGTAGCACGACGAGCTTGTTGCATCGACCAATCCTGGCGATTCTTCGGGTTGGAGATGATACAATAAACGGCGGCCTCCGCAAACTTGAGCGCAACAATCAAAAGGGATATGTCGCAACCGACGGTTACACAAGATTTCCGAAATAAAGATCTTTCTCGGGTTCCTCACTCCTAAATAAAAGGGGGACGAATCTCCCCTCACGTTCCCATCATACCAGTTGCGCACAAGAGATAATTGCCTCTCAGTTCAAATCCATCAAAGGATTAACTGTAGACATTAGTTCTTCATGATAACCTAAGCTTTCAAAGCTGGAGAAGATGGCTGATATTTTTATGTTCTGAAAGTGCCCTGTTAATTCATGGCATGAGTGGTACTTTGTGACCTCCTTTCATTCTCTAGCTAGAGTCTCTGCCTCTCATCTGAGCGTAATCTATTCGAGCACCAATGCTTGGGTTATTAGCAGGGTTATTAGATGTCCAGATTTTGTCTATGACAAACAATGGTCGCGACCAGCATGAACATGAACCATGGACACGGAGATGATCATGTGACAGTATCTACTTTTGTAGCCGCCGGATGCCAAGGAATGCCGGTTGAGAAAGGAGGCTCAAATTAGCAGAGGACGACCAGCGTCTTTCATTTTCATTCGCCCATTCCAGCGAACACCCACGCTCTTTCCCCTCCCCCTCCTTCACAGCACTCTCCTTACTACCCACGCCCTCAGACCACCCGTCCCAGCTCAAAACTCGCGTTGCAAAATGATCCCCGCCGTCCTTCTCGCCCTGTTACCCCTCGCACGCGGGAAGGATCATATTCAGAGGTCGAATAAACACCATGCGAGGAACTTGGAGGGCTCTATGGAGCTGTCGGGCGATCTAATCGAGGCTAGATTGAACTCCTGGGGTAATTCGACTGATGGACTCCAGAAGCGGGGTGATTCAGGACGGTGCGCTTCTTTCCCAGCTGCTTTCCTTTAAAAAAGGGTTCAAACTCGTCCGGTGCAAAGTGCTACCTTCTACGATGTCGGCTTAGGTGCTTGTGGAGAGTACAATTCTGATTCAGACTTTGTTGGTCAGTCTCCAACTGTCGTGATTTGTGGGCAGTGCGACTGACGTCGAATTTTCAGTCGCCTTGAACCAAGGGCAATATGGAAGCTCTAACTCGGTTTCCAAGTACTGCTTCAAGTATATCAACATCCAGTACGGCGGCAAGTCTGCCAAAGCTCAAATTGTCGACTGCTGTCCAGGTTGGCTTCCAGCTCCTTTTCTCTTCCGCAGGCTGATGTTTGTGATTCAGGATGCCCATGGGGCGCTTTGGGTGTGTTTTGACCCTCGCAAAAAGACGTGCTGATCTAAACCTGTTACGCAGACATGTCCCCTGCACTTTTCAAGCACTTCGCCAACCCAGACATGGTCCGTTTTCCCGACTCCGCCCCACCTTTCCCGAGCTTACCCGTTAATTAACTTTCTTCCATCTTCAAGGGTGTCTTTTACATGACCTGGGGCTTGGTCGGAGACGACAGCGGGGGCGATGGAGGCGACGATTCGCAGACAACTTCCAAAAAAACGAGCCAGTGGACACCCACAACGTCCTCACAATGGAAGCCGGATCCTACCACAACTTCCCAGTGGGTTGCGACCACCACGAGCAGCAGCTCCGTGTCTTCTAGCTATTCTAACTATACCAACGCTACCAGCACCTTTTCTGGAAACTCGACCGCCTCAGCTACTACCTCCCTCAATACCACAGCTACCGGATTGCCAAATCTTCCCGCTGAAGATTTCGATTATGAAGGTGGAGTCTTGTTTGCCGTCAATCAGGTCGCTCTTGGATTCGTACGTTTTCTACTTCCCTCCGTTCACTCCCGAGTAGGGACGATGTTGATGTGGGTGATAGACCGGATTGTCGGGTGCCATTCTCAATGAGAGAGCGGCCGCGATAACGGAACAATAATTACCTGACTTCATCTAGACCACTCAGGAGCACCTTTGCGCCTTAGGATTCGCTGTGCTAGCGAATCGACTGATTGTTTACTCTTCTACTTGTTTGTGTGTTTAAACTTTCTTTCTTCTCTTTTCTCCTCCCTCAGTCAGTAGGTAATCAGGATTCTTTGATTGTTTCCCATCAGTCCCTTGCTCCCTTCACAGACTGGACCTGTTC